>WAAD01040916.1:324433-365542 GCA_013389945.1 Fregata magnificens | reverse complement strand
TAAAAAAAAAATTCCAAAAAAAAAAAAAAAAAAAAAAAAAAAAGACTGTAGATAAACCAGGAGGGACTTCTTTGGTACCCATCTTCTTCGTGTACTGTCAGTTTCTAGGGGTCTTGTTCAATCATTTGAATGTGCTGTCCTTGATAAAACATCAGCCAAAACTGTGAAAATAATATGCAAGGAAGTTGATATCATTTCTTGATCTTAATTTCCACAGTTGGGTAGCTATTATAGCAACATTTTGTTCTTTCATGGGGATGCAAGACACAACTTGCATAAAATTCAGCGTAGTAAGATTAATAATCAAAGCAATAAATCAGCATAAAGCAAGCAGACATAATGCTGAACTCACTTTGAATCCTCATGTTTAGTCAATCAAAACAAAATGAAACACACAGATTTTGCTAATTATTCGCAGACTCCCCATACACACACACACACCTTGAACAGTCAGCATATCAATACAAAGCGCTTATGCATTACAAAGCCGTAGCATCCTCCCAAGTCTGCCATTATAGTTCCAAGTGGAGTTAGTGTCTTCTCTGAAACAGCTTTGTCTGGCATATAAAAGGACAACAGAGTTATTAAAAAAATATGTATTCAAATAACCAATACAGCACGACATTAAATGTCTCCACTGAACACGCATTTTCGCATGTCGAGTGCAATAAGCCTGGAACTTTCAGTAAAGTGTTGCTAGTGTATTCAGACAGCAAGGAGAATTCAAGGACATGGCAGACAGAGGCAGGCTCTCACACGAGTGGGAGGCAACACAGAACTCTGCAATCAGCTAGCTGTAAAGCTCAAGGTAAAAAGTTTTACCATGATCTCAGAGCTGAAAAAAATGCAGCAGCAAGTGCTGTATTTAATGCATGGTTAGTGTAAATAAAGTATATTCCTTTTCAGGTGTATACTAGCTATATGGTCAGGTAACTCTCCCAGCCCCCAATAAGCTTTTCGGTTTCCTAAAACCTGCTCCTCTCTTACTTTCATGACTGCTGTTCTAATTCCTCAGTTTCCAGGGAGATGAGAGCAGATCTATAACAAAAGACACATCAAAAAAAAAAAAAAACCCAAAACCTGCAACTTCAACCCACACAAACGTCATCCTCACAATCTACCTGTGCCTGGAATCCAGCTCCCATTAAAAGATTTCCTACCTCCTCTTCCTTAAGAATTGATAACAAGAAGACTATAGCGAACACTTTCACGTTTCACTTGCAAAACAAAAAGTAAAGTGAGAAAGCCAAGGCATTAACTTAATTCTTTACTGCAAAAGAGGAAATCCAAACACTTAGCACACTTTTCAAGGGTAAAAAGATTTTTTTGTTCCAATGTCAGCGCCAACAAGATTGCTGTCCCAACAGATCTGTTCCTGCAAGCATTCAGGTGAAAAGACAGCCTCTCTGAAAGACATTTGTCATTTGTGGCTGCAAAGGACAACACAATTAGCTACTTGCACCTCTACTCAACCCCCTTCACAAAATTATCTCTGGTACCATGAACTGTTCTCTGCATTTCTATTAAATGTCCTTTCCCTGCCACTTACATAAGGTTTACATCCCAGTATGTAAAAAACCAGAATTTCCCTCTTCCCTTCTCTCAGCTTATCAGCTGCAAAATTTTACATCATCTGAAGTCAGAGTCTCTTCACTTTACAGCATTAATTGGTTTTGGTTGTTGGAGCAGTTAAATATAGTCACCCTCTCCTACAACCAGTAACAGAAGAAAAAGGAAGCATCTGATGACTTCTCAGGCCCACAAAGATACCTGGCTTCCTACCACCTAGCTGGAAGAAAGATTCAAGAAAAGCCATTCAGAGTTCGTATGTTCTAAATTGAAAAACAGTAAAATTATAAAGTGACAGAAAAAACATTATTAGATCAATTTTATTTTTTTTAAACACCACCTACTCCAGCTGCTCTGCAAATTTTACCCAGTTATCAGCAAGCATACCCGCAAAGCATGGAGGAATGCAAGTCTAAGGCTTCCCTTGAACCTTGAATTCTCATGCCAGATATCTTGCATTTGCAGTCTCACTGAAAGAAAGAGAACAGGTTTTCCTGTTCTTTGGGTTTATCCTCAAACTACGCTTCTGCACTGACAGTATCAGAGGGCTTATATGCACAGTTGTGTGTGCACATCCACGTGCATCAGTACACACATACATGCACGCAGGCGCTTTCTTCCGAAGAATGCAATGGATTAAATCCTCATAGCATATTTAAAACCACTGCTAAGGTCATCCCTGCGGTGTCTTCAGCAAAGCAGCCTGCATTTTCTAGGAATGTAGCCAAACAAAAGTATATATTCTTCCATTGCTTTCCAATAGAACAGTTCTTTGACAGGCATTTCCCTATTCTTGATGCTGGCTTCCACTAGGCCTCTCAAATTCTGACTTTTTTTTTTTTTTTTGGCTAATATCTGGAAAACACCATCACACTGAAGTCATTAATAGTCATGCTTGGTAGCATAAAACAGACTGGTTTCTTAAGGTATTTTTTCTGTTTCTTTTTCCAATGAAACTTACTTAGTTGGGAATTCCCCATTCTCAACACTTTCCGGTATTTTGGAGCCAATTCAAAAGACTGAGATCCAGAAATAAGCTTTGTTTGCTTCTGAGTTGAAGGCATCTTACACAGAATTACACAGAATTGTATAGGTTGGAAAAGGCCCTTAAGATCATCAAGTCCAACCGTAAACCTAACACTGCCAGTTCACCACTAAACCATGTCCCTAAGCGCCACATCCAAACGCCTTTTAAATACCTCCAGGGATGGTGACTCAACCACTCCCCTGGGCAGCCAGTTCCAATCCCTGACAACCCTTTCAGTGAAGTAATATTTCCTAATATCCAGTCTAAACCTCCCCTGGTGCAACTTCAGGCCATTTCCTCTTGTCCTATTGCTTGGTACTTGGGAGAAGAGACTGACACCCACCTCACTACAACCTCCTTTCAGGTAATTGTAGAGAGCGATAAGGTCTCCCCTCAACCTCCTTTTCTCCAAGCTAAACAACCCCAGTTCCCTCAGCCGCTCCTCATGAGATTTGTTCTCCAGACCCTTCACCAGCTTCATTGCCCTTCTTTGCACACGCTCCAGCAGCTCAATGTCTTTCATTTAGTGAAAGGCCCAAAACTGGACACAGTATTTGAGGTGTGGCCTCACCAGTGCCAAGTACAGGGGGACGATCACTTCCCTAGTCCTGCTGGCCACACTATTCCTGATGCAAGCCAGGATGCTATTGGCCTTCTTGGCCACCTGGGCACACTGCTGGCTCATGTTCAGCCGGTTATCGACCAACACCTCCAGGTCCTTTTCCGCCAGGCAGCTTTCCAGCCATTCGTCCCCAAGCCTGTAGCATTGCATGGGGTTGTTGTGACCCAAGTGCAGGACCCGGCACTTGGCCTTGTTGAACCCCATACAGCTGGCCTCAGCCCGTCGATCCAGCCTGGCCAGATCCCTCTGTAGAGCCTTCCTTTGCTCAAGCAGTTCGACACTCCCGCACAACTCGGTGTTGCCTGCAAACTTGCTGAGGGTGCACTCCATTCCCTTGTCCACTGATAAAGATACTAAACAGAACCGGCCCCACCACTGAGCCCTGGGGAATACCTACATCTTGTAGGTATTGATTTCACATCCGCTTTTACAAAAAGTTTCAGTGACAGCCCTATCAACAGTGATGGGATATCCTGGCCATGGACATATTTACAACCACGTATAACACATTTTTTGAGAACTTGACTTTTCCAGGTCAAAAGGACAGCTGATGTGACAGTTGTAACTAATGGCTCCTCGTGTAAAGTTCAGGGTGTTTGAAAAGAAGCAGCTCCCAAGAAGATCACCAGTAGGATGTTTCAAGGAAGAAGGTCCCCAAGACAGACTACTTTGATGCTTGAACAGCATCACGGATACATGCCATGTTTCTCAGAGGGTTCTCCCTGCTACCCTAGAAAACCTGTCCAGGTAGAAAGAAGATGCATTTGTCCAGGATCTTCAGCAGTCTCAGAGAAGTTGCAGCCAATATGTAGGATGCTTCCCAAAACCACTGGACTCACCAATTTTACTACCCACGTGCTCTGATGATGCACAGCAAATGTAATGCATCCTGAACAGAGTGAAGCCTAAAGCTCTGGACACAAGTGTGGCTATGCATTTCTGGCTTGACTTACATCAGCCAGAGCAAAGGTAGGAGAAGCCAGAAAGGAGCTCTTACGTAAATTAAAGAAAAAGCCTTAAAGCAAAAGGGAAAGCTCCACATGCTTTTTCTCAGGGCAAGTCAGATACTCACCTGACCTGATTAGATTCCATCTCCAGCACCACTCCATTTTGGGTTTCTGGGAACTTATTTCGATGATGGAAGTCCATCATAATACTCCCAAAGGTGGTTTCAAAGAAAAAAAAGACTACCAAATTTTGAGGACCCTCTTCCATGCCCTGTGGAAGCCCTCAGGAGCTTGGTACCACAAGCTGGATGAATATCTGAGCCCCTTCACCTTACAATTTACTGAAACATATTTATGAAGAAACGTCCAGTGAAGGGCTACTTCCAAAGGTCACAGTCTAACATCATTTCTGGATACCCCCTTACCTTTCTTCTGCAATTTTCAGGTTTACAGAGAGTGGTTTACAGAGAGTGGAGGGAAACAGTCTTTTTTCCTCAAGATACTAGTATCTCAGCCTTGACAAAATTACTTAAAGGTCCTTCACTGCCTACCCATCAGCCCTGGACATCAGGCAGCAACCTGCAAGGGGAACTGCACCTGCTGTTATGCTGGAGTACTAAACACAAAGTTTTGAAATGCTGCACACTCTAAAGGGACTCCCTGCACCCATGTCCTTCAAATCTTCATACCACACGGCTTCATGTAACCCACAGACAATGAGATAACATTATAAATAGCAGCAGCGTGTCACAGCTATTTGCCTCAGTAAATTCCACAGTGAATAAGGCCGAGTGACTCAAGGCTAAACAGCACTTGATTCAATAGTCACGGGGAAATAGTTTAAAACAAGAAGTGAGACATTGCTTTTCCATCCGTACCTAAAAGCCGTGCCCCTCATCTGTCCACAAAGGACAGCTGAAGGATAGCAAGAAAGCTGTGCACTGCTGCCAGGGCCTTGTTACAGCCAAATCCCTTGCATGTTCGTTTGGTCTGCCTCTCCATCCATCCAGTCTTACAGATTTAATAAACCCAAACTTAAGGGGTTCTTTTTCTGCAGCTCTATTTTCTTGTTGCTGAACCAAAGATCTAAAAGCTTTAGGGAAATCTTTTCCACAGACATAGAGAGTCAAGATGTGCTTCAAGGACACAGCTATTCCTAGCTTACCATGGAGGAAAAAAAAAATTTAAAAATTGCTGTCTCCCCAAGGAGCTGTACCCATGACCACTGTAATGATGTGCAAAAGAACCAACAAAGTTCTCACTAGAGCCACAATCCACCTCCACTCCAATAGTTAATGATTAAATATTTTCCATTTTAAAAGCCTCCTGCCTGACTTTTCTTTTAGTGCAGTACCAAACACTGGTGTCATTGAATCCCTAGTTCACAGGATAAGCACAAACAAGCTAGAACAATAAGACACACTATTACCATGACATCTCAAATATAAGACCCCCACCTGGAGTACTGCGTTCAGCTCTGGGGCCCCCAACATAAGAAGGACATGGACCTGTTGCGGTGAGTCCAGAGGAGGTCCACGAAGATGATCAGAGGGCTGGAGCACCTCTCCTATGAAGACAGGCTGAGAGAGTCGGCTTTGTTTAGCCTGGAGAAGAGAAGGCTCTGGGGAGACCTTATAGCAACCTTCCAGTACCTGAAGGGGCCCTACAAGAAAGCTGCCCTTTTTACAGGGGCATGTAGCGATAGGACGAGGGGTAATGGCTTTAAACTGAAAAAGGGTAGATTTAGATTACATGTAAGGAAGAAACTCTTCACTATGAAGGTGGTGAGGCACTGGAACAGGTTGCCCAGAGAGGTGGTAGATGCCCCATCCCTGGAAACATTCAAGGCCAGGCTGGATGGGGCTTTGAGCAACCTGGTCTAATGGAAGGTGTCCCTGCCCGTGGCAGGAGGCGTTGGAACTAGGTGATCTTTAAGGTCCCTTCCAAGCCAAACTGCTCTATGATTCTATGATAAATTTCAAACTGCATTATAAACACAAGCATTGTTAACTTCTGATCCATTTCTGTGCTGAATGCTATAATTTACCTTCATTTTGGTTATGGAGGTAAGCCAGCCCACCACAACAGCATTACAAAATTATGTAACTAGCCAAAGCCAGTAGCAGTAATAGCTGTGCCAAAGTGGAGGGCTACAAGACAAACAGCCTGCTTGGAGCTCTTCACATTTAGTGGATCGTAAGAGGCATGCTTATACCTGCTACACACTCATATTTTGCAGGTGGAACTTGGGAATATTATCCCTCCAGTTACTACATGAAAGAGTAACTCAGGGTAATGGTATTCTGGAGAAGCAGTGCCTACCTGGCCTGGTATGCTAGCACTTCTGAAGATGACCTGGCACACTGACCAAAGGCACAGAGATGATACAGAAATACCCAGAACAACGATGCAAATGGCATTCGTTACTGAATCAACCATTAACAGTACATAGCATGCACAAGTAGAGCAACAAACTGATTGTAGCTGTGAGCAAAGAAACCTTAAGGAACTGAAATTAAGACAGTAACCACCATCCTTTACAAAGGCTATCAAAACCATGTCCACAGTGTCCCTACAACACTGCCGACTTGACAGTTAAGGACTCCCTGAAGAGCTACAGAAATTCCCGTGTCATAAACACCAAGGGCTTAAGACACAAACAAGATAAACACAGAGAAGGTAAACTTCAAGAACAGCACTGCTTGGTTGAAGTATATAGATCTGGGCTCAAAAAGATCATGGTTCATAACCAAATCTAACAGCTTTCACAGATGCTGTGAACAGTCACATCTTGCAGATGAAAACCACGTTGCGCTGCCAATTCTCAAGGCAATGTCTTGGTTCCTAGTTCCAGCACTAACACAGGTGCAGACTTCAGAAGACTTAATTCAACTTCACAGCTGATATGGAGAACAATGACTTATATCCACAGAAGAACATGAGGCTCACTGTGATGAGCTTCATAACATATGAAGCACAGCGGTGTTTTATTTCTGACAAAATTTACTATAATTAAAGTAAATAGGAGTCAAATATAGAGAACTTTTACTCTGTTCTACCAATTAAGTGAAGCAAAATTACTAGGTGGGAGACTTAGGTGGACAAACTGGGCAGTTACAGTTTTGAAGCTGGCACCAGAGACAAGACGACAACATTACAGGGCCAGAGATGTTCAGAAGTTAAAGACCACACCAGGCCAGAGAAACAACTTTGCAATAAATACACCAGCAGTGATGTCTGCTCTCTATTCACTCACTCAGCCTGGAATTTTACCAGCTGCTTCTCAGAAATAAGTACACAGATTTTCTGAAGTAGCTCAGCTTGCACAACATGATTGTAAGTTAAAGGAAAATTACCTCCTCCTTTTCCACTTCTATTTCACAACTATTTAAGAAAATCCTCCAAAGTAATATAAGAAGAAGATTATCAAGAAGAGATAGTTAAATACTGACCAGCAAGCAGTTTTTGGTTGGAATATTACGTTTATTATTACTCATGATAACCCACTCCCTAGAGGCTCATAAGAAAAAACAGCAGTGCGTGTGCATCTTGACACAAGTATAGAAGGTCACCAACTTCTAAGGGGTAACATTTATAAAACTCTATATAGAGTTTTTCAGCATTAGTCAGACATCCTCAGGCAATAAGAACAAAAACTTCACTAAGCCAGGAGAGACTGCTCCACATCAGCGACTTTCTGACAGCATCTGGTTTCATGGCACTGGTTCAGAAATGCTGTGTTCCAGTCTTGCAGAAACCTCTGCAGGATTGGGGAAAAAAGCTATAAATTTTCTTAACATGCTGCATTGTCACATTAATCATTTTACATTGTCTTGTACTATGCACAAAAACATAATTTAATAAAACAATTCTGAGTTTTCATCATGGATCTCCATCATAGTGAACCTCACATTTTGTTGCTTTATGTCGTGTTGCGCTGCCTGCCATATCAAACACAACAGTCAAGACCATTACCTTGAATATGCAAGTCTGAATAAGTGGGAATCCTTCCTCACCATAATCGGAGGCAAATTCACAACTAGCCCCAAATACAGGCCTGGCTCGGGAGTTTACTACACAAAGGAGTTATACCAGAATTAACAGCCAGTGCTTGAAAAAGGGGAAAATGTCTACAAAATGTTCGACTAATCTGCTCAAAGTCTCTAGAAGTTTTTTGTTCTTTACTTTTCTCCTGAGTGAATTGTTCTTAAATCCTGACTGCTAGAACTATTTTATGCCTAGATGTGGTGTTTAAAGAAAGCCACAACCTCATACCCAAATCTCATTTCATCCTCCAAGTCATACCAGTTCCCTGGAGAATGAGCCTCAGATTCCTCCATTTAGTTTTTTTAAAAGCACGAGCGGCCAGTATAAGTGAGGTCAGGCTCCAGTGACCCATCAGGAAAGTACATGAAAGCAGGAGACAAATCTGGGTGATGCTCACTCATCTGTGTCAGCTCTTAAAGAAAGAATTCCCCTTGTAAAACACAGGTACTTTTTATTCTGTGAGAGCATTTGTGAGGTTGGAACAACAAAAATCAAGAATAAAGAAAACCCTGAAGAGGAAGTAAATGGGGAAGACAGAAAACTTCAGATGACGCTAACAGGCCTCCCACAAAATGCCTTTATTATCTAGTTCAGAGACCTCCTCTTAACTACTACAGGAAAATCAACAGCTCACTTTGCAGAATAGTCCAAACTCAACTTCATGAAGTTTAAAACTGTTTAAAATGTTATTTGTGTTAGACCTGAAAAAGAAATGCTTGCAAAAATGTTACAGAATCATCTGTTATGTAAAAAAATAAAATAGGCTCTTTCTGAAAAAATCCTAATTGTGCAGGTTTCTCCAAGCGAGGTATCCTTTTGACAAAGCCAAACCTAATTGGGCGATTGTCACTAACACATAAGGCACCTTATATCACTAGTGATATCTCCTTAGAGAAATGTAGGCATCTATAGGTGACGACATATCAACACTTCAGCAAGTCACAAATTCAACAACCCATTTCCTGGCTAATCAAGCTGCTTCAGCTATCGTAGCTGTTAGAAATCAATCAATGCAGCAATTAGTAAGTTAACTGTACCATAACATGCAGGCAGGGAGATCTGAAGATAAGCTAGTATGCGGATACTGAACGAACAACTGTCCATAAGTCTAAATGAGACGGGTTTTTTCCCAGGGAGCGTGACCGTTTGGGCCCAGTTTCTGCATGTCTGCCTTCCTGTGCTACCTCTCTCGCCCCTCACCCCAAAGTCTCTGAACCCGTCAGCAGCTTCCCCAAATAAGACAAAGCAGTAGGTAGAGGGGAGAGAATGAAACTCTCTGGAAGCCTGTTTAGATGAGTTTCTGTCATGAAGGCACTTCTAAAGAAACACTTTTGGTCTGAGCTTGTACTGGCCTCAGACACCAAAATCGCAGCTTGAGAAACATGAGGGAAAAAAAAAAAAATCTCAGTTCCAGAGCTCAGGAAACAGCTCACTCTTGAATAGGTATCTTTAAGACTTGTGCAATAAGCTATCAATATTTAGAAACTGGAGAATAATTGCTATAGAGTCAGATTCAAATACACATGATCCATTTTCTGACAGACGTTGCATGAAAAGCCATCCATACCCTACCGAGATAGCAACAGTTGAAGCACAAGTATATCACACAATTCAGTACCACCAGCCAAACCAGTTAGTAGTTGTAGCTAATAAAAGATTCAGGGTGACTCGAGTTCAGGAAAAAAAAGCATAAGCCACCACATTCAAAGGTAGAAATAATCCTTCATGACAAGACAGCATAGCTGAAGAGCAAGAGCCAGGTAGGTTTCCATGATGGATTAAGGCTATCGGATAGCAGGGCTCGTAACCAAGCTAGTATACTAAAATAAGACACCAAGGCTCCAAAACAGCTTTCGGCTCCTTACCTCTTAGGCACCTGAGAAATGTGAAATACTGAACCTCCAGCAAAAGAATCCAAACCTTTCTTCAAAGTCTAAACCAAGGAGTGGCAAGGGTTTAGAGAAATTCTTGTCTACCCCTTTTCAGGTACATGGGGTCTAACTACTATCAAAGAATCTCAAAAATGGGAAAGGAGGTGAGACTTGGTAGATTTTCAGACCATAGCACACATTCTCCCCTCTCCTCCTTCCTTTCACTCCGCAATTAACATCAATACATTCCACCTAGAGTAGCAATTTTATCTCCAAGCAGGATAGCTACAGCAAAGACCCCTCCTGTACTTTAACAGTATTTGGCACAACTGTGTCTTGGTTTTCTAGAAGTTACTGAAGAAGGTGCTCTTCTGACCACCAAAGAAGATATCTCAAGCATCAGAACTGTTCAGACACTACAGGCTAGAAAAGACCAATTTTCAAATAATCCTTTTTGATGGAAAAAGAGATACATTTCAAATTATTTTGCATTATCCATCCAATCCAAGTGATCAACCAGGTAGAGAGGTTTCCTTTAAAGAGGAATGAGACTTTAGTATCTTGTACAATACTCAATATATGCTAAAAACCCACCACTACAAATGTTATAACAAGGAGGATATGCTCTCATTATTTCAGCAGCTATCAAGTCTCAAATGATCACAGTGATTAACCGGAGATCATGTCAGCAGCTTTCCTTAACTAGAAGACAGATAGATACAGCTGATCACTCACAGACATGGACCTGAAACAAATTACCAGCTATAAAAATGGAATAAATATTGGTTCAATTCCTTCTATTTTTCAATGAAGACCAATCTGTTTTTCTCTTACCATTCTGTGTTAAGCTACTCCAGTTTCTGATGTCTCAAAAAAACCCATCAAACAATATATGTTAAAGTTAGAAAATGCATCCCATTTAATTATGATGTTGCAGCAGTATGAGCTTCAAAACAGAAAGAGGAGTGACCTGATGAGATGTTAATCTAAAATAAGATGAAAGTTGTTGTAAGAATGCATTCCAACTTCTAAAAACGTCTAATTTCTATGTAGGAATCAAATTTAGATTTAAAGTTCCTTGTGTTTGAAACTACACTAAATAATCAGTCCCAAACTCCTGGGCTACAAACAGCCTGCGCATCCACCTGCACCAGACCTATGATCAAATACTCCTCTTTGAGCATAGAGTTGGCAACTCTGAACAGCCCAAATATCTCAAACAAATTCATTCTCTGACTACACAGCACTTCACAGAGCTAATTAATCTCCAGTAGGATTAGCCTGCTGATGCTCAGAAAGCTTACTGGATATATGAATAACCACCAAGAAAGTCACAGGGGAATTGGAAACTCCATTGACATTTTCAGAACATACCCTACCCCCATATTTATGCGATTATTCAGTAGTAAATAAGTTGCTACGTAGGAAAAAAAAATAATAATGGAAGCGGGTTCCTCATGGATATCTATTACCTCCCTCCAGCACCACAATGCAATAAACCAAACTCATCTTGCAGAACTACCACAGGTTACTGCTGCTTTCTCATGAGGGCCCAGTTATCAGCAAACAAAAAACCAACCTGAGTCTCTCAACCACCTCTTTCTGCAGAAAAAATATAGGAAATCAGCAATACTAAGGCCTCCCACCCTTCTATGGAAATCAGATCATATGCTCGAAAACTGAGGAAGAGAAAGTACAATCACGAGCCCTACGCTGTCAAGAAAGCAGGCAATAAACCCCTACCCAAAGCAGTGCTGTATTTCATTTGTAGTTAATTAGCTTCATTCTCATTTTGTGGAGACAGTAGCACACATGGTCCACATGTAAAAACAAACTGAGTTCTTACTTTAACCTCAATTCTAAGTTTAAATGCTGGAGTTAAGACACCAAAAAACTGTGTAGAGTGCTCTTCAACTTATTCTTGATTTCTTTTTCCCCTGCAACCGATAAAAGAAATAACCTAGCAATAAGAGTAAGTTACTAAAATTTCAGGCAACCCATTGGAAGTGTTGCTCATTTCAAGTTTTTTTTTTTTTTAACTCATCTTTCAGGGAAAGATGGTCCAATTACCAGTAGAAAATTAATAGTTTTACTGTTTTCTCGCAGAAAACTCTCACATGAGCCAAACTTTCAGAAAGTTACAAATATTTATATGCTCTGTTGCATAAAAGCCATATTTTCAAAGTACGAACAAAGTCCCTTCAGATGTAACTGTGCAAAGTGGAGAAAAATCCCACATTTTTCTAGACTGGGAAAGAGTCTGTGCATTCCTCAAATAACACTTTTACAGAAGCCAAATAATTTTTTTAGCTTCACACAAAACCTTTCAGGCTGCCATCTACTCAATTTCCCCCCCCTCAAGTTACAAGACAAGCAAGCAGTTCAGGTTGTTTGCAAATGCACAACAGAAGCTTAGCACCACCCAAGTACTTCTGAGGGCTTTTGCCAAAAACTGCCTCAATTGTTTCATGCCAATCTGAAAATAGCTTAAGTTAAACATCCTCAAGAAGACATCCTCTTCTTGATGGTAACACTTCTTATTAGTTTCAAATAACCCACTTTGGCTGCAAGTGTGGTCATAAGACAAAACAACTCCTCATTGTTGGCCCATGCTCACCAATATCACACAGGTGGAGCACCAGGGCGATCAGCTTGCTCTCCACCAGACTCAATTTTTAATCAGATTGCCTAAAAGCCAAGGGTTACAAAAACCAGTGATTTGAGGAAAGGGAACCCTGGAATTAGCCATACTTCTATACAGTATTAAACACTCTAAAAGTTCTGAACAAACACTTGTGATGGACCTATTGAAGGATAAGTCCACATACAAGATTAAAGCAGTTTAATGCAGCCAAGACCTGGTGTAAGCAACGCCATCCCCCACCACGGACAGCACCTATTTACAGGTGGTAAAAAAATTACTCCCACATTAATACCAGCGTGAGACTTTCATGCTATCATCACAGCTGCAAGCAGCTAAATTCTGGTTAAAAAAAAAAAAAAAACTAAGCACAAATATAACTGCAGCAGAGCTATTATGAACGTGCAGTACCCTCCTGCAACTGAGTAGCATGTTCGGGGGGTCTCACCAGGAAGTTCTCCTAAGAGTATTCTTTGCTGTGTGAACACATGCTAGGAGTTGTGAAGTACCAGCACAGGGTGAAATTTTGACCGAATAAGCCTAGTCACAGTTGCAGGGGTCCAAAGAACAGAACCATTAGGTCTGCTTATAGTCTACGTCACCAACACAAGTACTGGCTCTTCCAACCAGATTCAAGTGGCATAAGAATGCCACCATTTGTGACAGCACAAAAATCAACTTCCATGATTCAGCCAGCTGAAATGAATATAGTTTTAAGCTCTTTTCTCATACAAACAAAGTGTAATGGAAGAAACGCAAAAGTAACCAATAATTGAGATAACACTACTTCCTACCTCCAGACCTCTCCCTTCCAAATCCCCAAATACTACTTCTGCAAGTGAATCCTCAAGCCTGGATTGCAGAGATAAGAAACTTGGGCAAATGGATGAACACTTGTTTGAAGATGTTAAAGCAAAAAAATGCAGCACTGAGAGAAGCTTTTTTTTTTTTCTTTTAATGCTACTAACTGAAGACTGCCAAAACAGATAACAGATGACTTGCATTGGACAAATAATATTCAATATCCATTGAAGCTGGAGCTGCCTGAAGAAGTTTCAAAAAAGTTTTCTGAAAGTTAGAGACACCAAAAGCATCCAAAGGAACATCACACAGATTCAAACAGAGTATCGTATCACAGCACCAGGCTTCCTGCCATGGCAAGAGCAGATCTCTGTCTTCATGGATGTCCAGTAACATGACCCAGGTAGTTACAGCACATACAGCACCAGCAGTACTTCAAGGAGAGATTTATTGAGTCTTGAAGTAACTCAGAGCTTTGCCCTTACCCTAAGAAGAATTCAACACTACTGCACAATCTAAATAGCATCTGCTTAAAACCAGAAAGTTTTCCCTTAGTAAAGGATTTTGAAAAGTTAATCTACAATTCATATCCTTTTGTCTAAAATAGACACGTTAAAACAGTGAGGTTTTGGGTTGTTTGGTTTGGGTTTTTTACCTGAATTACGAGTTCACGTGGATTTCTTATAAGAGGAGGTCAACCTCTTTCTCCTGACTGACTCAAATGAAGACACACTGAGATTATGAGTAAATTGTAGCCATAAATCTTTCTCCCCCAAACAGTTTCTACAATCAACTGAAGAACAGCATCAAGAATACCTGGCAGATTTAAACAAGAAACATCAATTTACAAGATGTAAATAATCACTTTTGATACAACTGGGAGCATGAAGATAACCACATACTTCTTTAAACATAGCTGTATGGGATTTTATCCATCATTCTGGAGATGAGCATTGCCTTCCATCAATGTTTTAGTCATTGCAGTCATCTTGACCTTCCATCTTATTCTTCCTGAAGTTCAGGTACTGTCTATCTTTTTAGGCACATCATATTTTCACTTCAAGTAGGTATTCACACTACTACTGTAAAACAGTTAAAAAAAAGGTTCTGTAAAATTTCTTTGTATGTAGCTCTCACTAGCATTTTGACTAGGTTTTGAAAGACTGCCTTAAGTTAGCAAGTCTAGTTGGGTGCTTGTTTCCATTTTACTGGGTCACTCAAATCACAGTCACATGAAACCCGTGGTTTATCTGAAACCTTGACTGTGCTCATTTTTTCTCTCATCTTCATTTTCTGAAGCCAGTGAACTGTATGATAAATAGTTTAAATAAGCAAGTTTTAAATGAGTTCTCTTATGGATCAACCTGACACAGGGCCAAGGTTGTCCATGATGATGCACCGATTTTCTCCCTTCCCATATCATGTCTTCCTCAATCCTATTTAATAACATTTAATACCATTAATGACATACTGTACTCCACTTAAGTCATTCAACAACCGAAGAGCGAGAGCTAGCATTATCATCTGTGTTTTATCAAATTAAATGTTTTCATTTGTGAGGGAGCCATTCTTACCCCACTGTAATCTATGTGCATCTACCTCAGTACTAAGCTGTTCAAAGAAGACCGGAGTTTAACAATTAGCACAGGGTCACAGCATGTTAATGGATTTTACTGCATGCTACATATATTGGTGTTCAGAAAGATTAATGGCAGTAAACTGCATTAATTAATCATCTTAATGAGCCTGACTCTTTCTCTAAAGGAAATGCAAGAAAAACAGTTCTTGCCTGCAACTGGAGAATGTGTGTTGTCTTCCACATACCTCCGCTATTGTTCCTTTCAAGTATCCCGTGGTTACTAAACCGCAGCAACACATTGCTCACTCCAGAATGCTACAGCCTCCAACAGCAGCATTTTTCCTGAGAGCACTCTGCGTTTGTGAGAAACGTCACCAGGAACTTCTCTATTCCAGGGTGGCAAGAGGAAAAAAAGCAACAAAATAATAAGCCACTAGCATGGGGTGATGGTGGTACAGTGTTTAGTCCTCAAATCTTATTTGCATGTAAAGCTCTAACTTCATACTAATTCCAACGGGACCAGTTCTTTTACTCCCTGTAGGTACCATTCAAGACTCCAAATGATCAATTCCAGACAGAGTAACAGAAAGTTACTTTTAGGTTCAGTTTTAGGTTTATTCTCAGTTTACAGATGTATCAACAACTTACCTTCTCCCTCCTCACTCAGACTCAAAAGGAAGCCTCCCAACGAGCATTTTCGAAAGACATTCTTGATACTACAACAAATTAATAACATACACTAAAATTCCATTTTGGCAAACCTAATAAAGTGCCAGCGTGCCTTTCTTTCATCACTCAGTGACAAAGCACAGGTGAAAGCCATTTACCACCAGAGTCTAACAAAAGTTTACTCCACCACTGTTGGGAAATAGCAACAAGCAGCCTAAGTCTGACATGATTACCAACAAGACGAACCATCAGATACAACTTCTCCCAAGAAGGTGGTTTCTCTGCTCCTGACACTATGGCTTTCATTAGATTAAGAGCTTCTCTTCTACTGTGAAGAAATTAAGCTTTTGTTATTCTTGGTTTCAGCTAATGACATTTTACCCCTCCTGAACGGAAACGGAAGTTAAAATGGAAAGACTCAGGTCTACTGATCTTGAAAACACACTTTTACAAATTACCACCTCCTTTTATCACTGCTTCAATCTACTTACGTTAATAAAATTAACACATCTTAGCTCAGCTTTCTGACATTAGACATTGCAAGAGGCCTACACAACAGCCTTATCTACAAATCCACCTCAGAGAAGCTACCTGCAATACAGATGTCAGAAGCTGCCTGCAGTTTGCATTTCAAAAGCAGCTCATATCAGCCCACATCAATCACAGGAAAATATAGATCTGTTTACTTCTGTTTGCTTCACAGAGAAAAGATTTTTGCCTTTGTAGCTGTAAAAAAAAAAAGTTTCTTAAAAACTGTCTCTTGATTTTAACAAGAGCAAGTAACACTCAGAACATCAAACAACCAAATCCTCCATTAACCCTTGGGAGAAAGTCCTGTGGCAAGTTTTTCAGCCCTTCAAATAAGTAGCTGCCAAATAAAGACACCCATGTATAGTGGCCATGTATCATCATCTGGCCAATCATTATATTTTGCATTTTTGGGGGCTAAAATTCTTAACAGTCACACCAGCTGTCCAGACGCATTTAAGGAGAAGCCTTCATTTAGGGCAGGTATCATGTATTTGTCATTATACCTATTTGCCCTGAAGCACGCAGGCATGCCCTAGAAGTCACGTAATTAGAACAGTTAATGAATCATTTTAACATTGCAAGTCCTTAAGGGTCTTGGAACCTCTACCAGATTTCATGAATTTCCAACTGGGTATGGGGAAGTAATGAGAAAAAAAAAATCTAGACGATTAAAGTTTCTTCCACGGGATAAAATTACTTATTATAAGAAATATATAAGAAATCACTTCCAAGATATTCAAATGAAGTACCAGCACCACCAGGGAAAGCTCCAACACACTTTCATACACAAACGGCAAGAACAGAGAGAAGCCAGAAAGATTTTTTTTTTCATCCTCAAGCTTGTACTCAGATAAAGTTCTTAATGCCACACTGCTGATCAAAGCTAACCACCGAGTCCAAATCAAACTAACATCCCCTCTCCCCCAAAAGGAAATGCTTTAAATACGTAAAGTGGAACCTTAAACAGGTTAAATATAAAAATTAAAATCCTAATACACAGTGAAACATCTGAAATCCCATTGGACCCATGGCAGTGCAGGAGATGGAAAACCCAGAGGCCTCGCACCACTGGCAACAGGAGATGCAGAGCACGAAGCGGCACGAGGACAGAACTCCCTCTTGCTTCTCTAATAAGCAGTCTATCATGTCCTTGCTCTCTGCCAGCACCAACTGCTAGGGAAGCTTAAAATGAAGTTCATAAGTAAATTTTGACATCAAAACCAGCTACAGCAGTGGATCATGGAATGAGGTGCAATCTGGCTATTATTTAAGAGGTCTCTTCACAACTGGAACAGCCATTCTGATGACTAGCATAAGATGCTCACAAATCAAAATTAGTCCAATTGGTACACTGAAAGGATAATTTAAGGGGAAAAAACACAAAGAACAAAGCTTGTGAGAGAGCAGCTCATGGAAAACAGAAAACACTGGTGGCTTAACTGATCAAGACGACGATCATGAAGCAGAAAAAATTAAAGAACAACCCACAAGTCACTCAGAACCCACCAGCAAATCCTTTCATGCTTCTCAATCATGACAAAAATCACAATCCATTTTCTACAGTCTTGGTCTACACTGTTCGTGGTTTCTAAGAGAATATACACCAGCATATATGTACCCTTTTGATAGCTTTCACTTACAGGCAATGGGCTAAGAATGACGCCTGCCTAACTAGGCACACGTCAAAACCTACATTTTTCAGTGCTACAGAGCCATACCCAGACTTTCAACAACATTTCAATAAAATTCCACAAAAAAGATACAAGAAACAGCCCATCCACCAAACCAGCCAACTTAACCTCAGAGGCAAGGCAGGACAGACCTTCTTCCCAGATGAGAGACTTTTGCTTAGGAGATAAGCAAGTCAAGATACCTTTAAGGTAATCTGGCAGACCCATTCTAACAATTCTAAGGAAAAAAAAAATCATATATAAACAATGTACTGGCAAGCAGTAAAGGCTCTGAGCTTACTCATGTTATCTTGTTTTCCTCTATAAGAGAGGAGTGAGTCATGGTTCCAACAGTTTTACAAGATTTAAGGCATACGAGGAGTGAAACAGCTCAACACCAATCAATCTTGGTTCTTCCCCTTGCCAAGCGCCATGCCTTCTGCAGGAACTCACTCCTTGCCCAGAAACCAAACCATGGTTTTCTGCTGCTTCCTCTTCCTCCTCGGCTCCCCGGCAGTTGCACATAACCCAAGCTAAAACTCTTGCACTGAAGTTTTACGGAATATACAAGCGTCTTCAGTTACTGGACACTAAATTAGCTACCCAGAAAATATAAATGAAATATCGTAGTCTATAAAAGCAAGATACAGCCAGACCCAAAATCAGCTTGTCAAAGAATCAGACACCAACTCCTGTTTCAGTCATAAAATTCCTTGCTATGCGGTAAGGAGAAAGCTTGAATAAAAATGAAATTACAAGAGAATGCTATTAAACAAAATCTGCCTTTAAAAATGATCCAATATCACAAATGCTACTTGTACTTTGTGAATGTAACCGATTTGACAGGAGCAGTAACTGGAAACAGATTGTAGCTGACACGTTGACGTATTTCTACTCTTAACAGGAAAGTCTTCAACTTTTTATGGTTTCCTAACTTGAAATAAAATAACAATGAAAGAGAAGAGACAAGAACCTCACCGTTCAAAGAGAAGAGGCCACAGCTAATAGCAGCTGGTTTAGTTCTTCAGCCAGCTCTTTCTGGACAGGCACAGCCAGCATTTCAGCACATTAAATTCCTAAACCACCAAATCAAAGTTGGTCCTATTCATTCAATTATTTTATTATTAGGTCACAGAAACGTCAAGACTTGCATGAGTTTCAACTCAGCCTAGGAAAATTAGGTTTTTGCAATTAATTTTAAATTTATATCCATAGATTAATTGTAAACAAATGACAAATGAAAATGCTTAAGTGCAGAACATGTGAAAAAATTTATTTGCTCTAAAAGCTATTTCTTTTTACATTAAAAAGATTATATTGGCTGATAACAAATACTCCCTATACATACAGGTGCACTTTGGATGACTAAAAAGCAGTATTAGAGAGAAAGCAAAAAGACTGCCTTTGAATATAGCTACCTAAATAAACGCCATTTAGGTGAGAATACCTGGTAAATTATAAAACCAGAAACGTATGGGGAGAAAAGACACAACCTGACTGCCTACCTCTAGCACAAAAGGCAACTGTAATCCATAACATTCTGCTAGTTTCATATACTTCTCAATTTCTGGGATAAATATACTGCTTAATGAGACAGACATAATAGTGTCCATACGGGTTTTACATTCAGACTGTTAATACATGTGTGCAGAACAAAATCCCTCTTTTCTTTATAAGTGTTCTGAAAACCCACATCCACAGAAGATGCCTCTTATTTCTTACAGCTGGTTGAAGATAAACTTTGCACTGCATATGGAACTATATGCAATACAGCTTTCCATTAAAAGTAACCCAGTTGTTTGGGTTTTGAAATGCAAGAGTAAATATTCCAACACCTCTGTTTTAAGGAAAAAAAAAACCCACACAAAAAACCCCCCCACAACACAACACCACACACCACCAAAAACAAATTATTCACATTATCCTGTCAACAACAAAGAGCCCGTCAGTTCAGGTAGGCCTGCTTCAGAGCTGCCATTTATTCCCCCTCACCGGTTTAGTTCCACAGCAGCAGCATAATCCTCCTGCTTTGATCAGCTGCAAAACTGCTTGTTTTAAACAGACAGATGCACGGAGCAGTCAAATTCTGCAGTCAGTGATCTTCTTGCAGGCTCCCCAGCCTGGAAGTGAGCAACAAGCAGCAAGTAACAGAGCTGGATTCCTTAATTAAAGATCAAGAATATTTGTAAATAAATATATGTCCAGAATGCTTATTAAATAGGCCACTTTTTATTAGGATCTGAACAGATAATTTTTCTCCCACACACTGAAGGAAAGCACAGAAGATTAATTTAAGGTTGGTGGGCAGACACGGTGCACCGCAGAGCTACGTAACCAGACAGCCTCCTCTCTTCCGCCTCTTCTCAGAAACAGCCATGGTCTTTGCAACCGAACTATGAACTTTCCTCTCCATCAACAAATAATTCCACCAAGCGTGGTGTACAAGAGAGGCACCAGATAAAAACCAGCCAACTTGCTCTCAGATGGCATGCTCCCTGCTTTGTTTAGGTTTCAAACAGCCATTTGAGCCTTTGTTTTCAGTTCAAATACCCTCTTGTCACGCTCCAACATGGAAAACTGAAGATCTAGATAAATTAACACTGCAACAAAGATCAGTGCAATGTTATGCAAAACAGAAAGAATTAGTGCTGTGTAATCCAGAAGCTGCAAGTGCAAAGCAGCTGCACTCACTTCTGATGCAGCAGAACTGAAGTCTAACTAAAAATGAGAAGGGAGACTTAGTATTAAAAACTTACCAATGTAAGTCTTGAAAGATTAAAAACAGAACAGCATGACCAATGACCCAAACCAAATCTGAATCCACAAAGACTCAAACACTTTAAATAGAGAAGTTGCCAACTCTGACCATGCACAACACAACACTCAAGCAACTAAGCATAGTACTTCAAGCACTTCCTCATTTTTGCTAATTTCTGTAAATAAACTTAAAATTGAAAAACATAGAGAATGACAAAACACCAGTTCTCAGTCCAAGACATATTGGCTTCGCCCTGCCAAAGGGCTGGAAAAAGTAAACGTAAGAATGGGAAGAGAACTCACACTGGCAGTTTTCTCCATTCCATTAGAGCCAAATATTGCCATCTGAAAAAAATTAATGGAAATAATACCATCTCTTTGAGTTACAGTTACAAGCTACTCCTAAAAGATGAAAACCTGTATTGACATCGGGCAATATTCTGAGAGGTTTGGGGTTTACTTCTTCTGTTTAAAAATCTCACAACAGCAGAACCACATGAAGACTGTTAAGGTCTGATGGATACTTGCAAGAGAATTCAAGGAAGCTGTGGTATTTGACACTATGTCTAAGCTTCTTCCCCTCTCTCTTTTTTTTTTTTAATTTAGCATATTTCAAGTAGGATCTCGTGTAATTGGTATAAAGGGATTATACAGCAACATTACAGCACCAGAAACTGAACGCTTCCATTCTCCAGACTATCCTTTGACAAAAAGACCATTTTCAAACTCCAACATGATTTTGCTGAAGTAATTGCAAAATATTCAGAGAAAAGAGTGCAAGTATAAAGTGCAGTTTCATGTAAATCCCAGCTTCTTGCAATAGTCAGAATAAACTTCCCTGCAATATTTTAATTTTGCACTTCCAGCACAATTCAGTATAGAAGTTAATAAAAATCAGGTACCAGAAAGTTACAGCAAACCGGAAGCCAGTATTTAGAAGCCTTTGGCATCATCATTCAGTAAAAAAAAAAAAAAAAATAAAAAAAAATCATTCAAAAGCCCACAGTATCAACCATAATCTTGAGCTGCTTGTGCCACTTCCTCTCACTACAGCAGAGAATCACTCTTGTATCTGCTATTGCACATGGTGTTTGTCCAGCAAAGATAACAGAAAAATTGACACACTGGCTAGGAGCCGTAATGGCAGCTTTACAAAGGATCAGCATAGGTGGCCATTATGGTGGGGAAGTTCATAAGGCAGGAAGTGAATACCCACACTAGCCTTTTTTTACCCACTCTAAAGAGTAAAATGGTGCCCATAAGTGAAAATCTCAAAGAGACACTGAGCTAGTTATGTACAAAAGAGCACACGATGTCATAGTTTCTCTTCCGTACTTGATAGGTAAAGCTTCCAAACATCTTAAAAAATAACTATCATACATGAGACCAGCCACCACAAGCCACATGCTACAGCTGAACACTATCATGAGATGAAAAAAACCAAAACAAAATGAGAATTGTGGCCAAGGATAGCAAGGTGATGGAGCAGAAACATATCTTCCCATACTCACCCCATTATCACCCATATACCTCAATAGCCGTGAAATCACTCCTGAAACGGATGGAGGATGGCAAACCCCTCTGGCATATCCTGCTTACCACATAAATAGGATTCAGTAAAATTGCCTCGCATGTAAGAGGCTGCGAAGTTGCCATGATTAAGGTCTGCTGCCTTTAGTTTCAAAATATCCAGTTAACACATTTCTATGCAAGTTAGGTAAAGAGACCAAAGCCTTTAAGCACATGCTATAAAGCACTCACGTTACTACCGAAATACCAAACTACAGGATTTGGCAACCTAGCCTTACTGTATTAGCAGGGATGGGGGGAACCTTCTCAGCTGGTGAGAGTTCCAGCATCAGCAATTCCTGACTGACAGCTGGGCTGTACCAGCCTCCTCCTCCATGTCCCCAGGGAAATGAATTCCATCTCTGATGACTAATTCATTACTCAGATTTGTGCTTAGGCAAGTCCAAGCCCAGATCACGCACCTTCCAAGGCTGAACTCCTCCTCAGCCGGAAAGCTAGCGGGTGCACATCTGCTCCATCTAGAACGCTGCATTAGCATGCGGCCGCATCAACCCAGTACAATCAGCTGAGAACAGAAGCCGGAATTGAATCTGTAGGAGCCAGCTGAAAGCAGAAGAAACTGAAAGGGAAATTGGTACAGATCAATTCTAGCTGAGCTGCATTTGGATTTCTAAAACTGGAGGGGCAGATTTGAAAGCTCTTTTGTCAGTACCTTTGGAGCCTTTGAGACTGGAGCGCAAAGTCCTATTTAACACCAACAGTAGCAAACTGATCTTCCACCGTAAGAAGACATGGGTGCAGCTAACACCAGAGCCAAAGACACCAGCTGGGCAAGAACAGTGTCCACATGTACACAGAAACGCAAGCCAGGAACCAAAAGCAGCCTGGCAAGCTCCACTCCGCACTGCAGCCCCTCTGAGAGCCAGGAGGCGAGCCCTGACCCAGCTCCTGGCAGGTTGGCTGCACACAGACGAACCTGTTCGCCGTTTCCCTTCACTATCCTTCTTGGTCCTTCACTTTCTGAGGCTTCACCACAAAGATGACATCTGCTGAAGAGAACAGTATTAAAGCTGTGGCAGGCTCCCCATTGCTGATGTATTGCTAAAACTCACACCTGAGATGGGGTATTTTTGCAGGATCTGAAGTGCTCACCAGAAACAGCAGTCACCTTACAGTCAGGCTCATTACAGCAGATGGGGCTGATCAGGTGTGGCAAACCCTACAAGCTCAGCATCCTGTCTCTAACCACTCTGCCTCCAACTGCTCAAAATTTCATTCACAATCTGGATTTTACTGACTTACCCTGTGAAATATGTTTTAATAAACAAGGCTTATTGATGTCCTACTAACTAAACCTACACCATAAATGAATGTCATGTGTTAAGAGCATCACCTACAGCATCTGAAACCCACAAATGCAGCCTCTATATACACAATTATCACTTGCGAGCACTGATGCTAATCCAGTTCGATCACAGACAAGCAAAAGGTATTTTGACTTTTCTCTTTCCTTTGCCCTCTCTAGGAAGCCTTCTTGTCTCTCAATTACAGTGAACTGGAATCTCTTAAAGGCTTCAAAAGGACTCAAAACTTCCAAGAAATGTTTTCCTGCACCTGTGTTTACCAAGGTCTGATCAGAACCAAGCCTTGACCCAGGCTTCTAATGGAGAAGTGTGTTCACCTATGGCTGGGCAGGGGAGAAACTGAATGTTTGCCTTGGATTGCCGCAGAGCTCAAGGACTATTTGGCATATACGAAAGACTATGAAGTAACATGGAATGCCCGTATCAGGCTCTCAGATTATTTAGTTCCTTGCTTTCTAATTGCTAGTTCTGATTAAGGAAGATAAAGTCATACCAAAACACTGAAGTACAAGCCAAATTCCATTAACCTATTTATAGAATTTACCTTACAGATACATCAGCCAATCCTGCTCATTATTACCCCATTTTACTGCATTGCCTATGACTCACTCCTTACAGCTGGGCTCATAAGAGAGCTGCCTTTAAAAAGCATACCTGGGTTCACAGATCAGCAACCACGCTGTAAATGCTGCTGATGCCCTGACACAAAGCATTAAAAATACAAAGATATTCACAACAAACTCACATAAATGATCAATCAGCTAGAACAGGAAACGATGAGAACAAAGAATGGGGGTTTAGACCAATGATGCCCATTTTTCCCTATAGCTGACACACTATGGGACTGACAACTAGACAGGCTAGCCGGTACTGAACTGCTCCGTCTCGGCAGAAGCGAGGAGCTCAGTAGATGTGTCCTGGAGAGCTGTGCAGGGACAGGACACCAGCAAAGGCGGTACCAGAATAGCAGCCTTGGCCACATGTCAGAACAAGTCTGCAACTGTGGGACAAGATAGATCCCAAGTTAACAGCTCACTCGCGCTGATCTTTTCAGCTTCTCTGCACTTTGGCCCACAAATACATTAGGAGCATTTATAAAAGCATGATAAGCAATTACAGTAAAAATAAAACCAAGATTATAAACACAGTCTGGATGCCAAATTTGCCTCTTTTTGCTATTTAGAGCTTAGATTTCAGCATGCAAAAAATTCTCACACGCCCCAAAATGTGTGCCTGGAGCTATACAGCACATGCAAAATAAATTGCATTTATATTGGTACATTATGGCATGCAATTTCCCTCTTCCCAATCACACTGCCTGCCTCTCTTGTTAAGTCAAATAGCCTGTCAGCTTCTCATCTGGAAGTAGAAATTGGTTTTCTATCTCCTAGGAGATAAACAAGGCTTCCCCCTCTGCAGAGGGGAAGTTGAGCTGCTGAGTGCACAACACAAGAGCCAGTGCCCACAAACGGGCAGGCTGGGGTGTGCTCACCCGTGGGCTTTGCACCATCCCAGTGGCACTCTGTGACCGCTGCAATGCCAGTCTCCTTCCTGGACAGAGCAATAGCTACTTTAAAAAGTAGGTTTGTGTATTTTCATGCAGTATTCTCTGTGATTTTTAGCTGAATCTACACAACTCTGACTCACAGTGCTGCTGCCTTACAACTAAGTAGCTTTAGGTATTCCTGTCATACCACATGTTAGTAAAATATCCTTTCTACCTCTCTGCAGTTTTCTTGAAGCTACACCCCTTCTCAGTTCACAGGGGAACAGAACCGTAGGATCGGACTTTTACATCTGGGCTGTACTACTTCAGGGTAAAAGGGTTACCANATGGTACAATTATATAACAAATATATTTATTACATATATCTAAAATTTATTAACTAAATGGCTATATAATAAATGGAATAAAATATTTTTAACTCAATTTTTTTGAACTGTGGCTTTATAAAACTAAGATGCTGTAATTTTGCAGTTTTACACTGTAACTAAAGTTAGAGATTATGTATTTACAAAAAGCACCATTACCTTTTTAAATGAATTCATTATCTACTTTTACTAAAAAGGGGTCAAGCTGCAAGGCTACAGATACACTGTAAAAAAAACCCAAAAAAACCCAAAACAAAAAAAAAACCAAACAAAAAACCACCCAACACAAAACAGGTGAAATAAGCAACTAGCCTTCATTTTTACTTTAGGGATCAGGAAGAGGAAACATGACCAGGAGTGAGTTGACTTTTCACCACATCCTTGCTAATTTTACAATTACTTAGAGACAGACCTTCTCATATTCAGAGACCATTATTGCGATAGCCACTGGATGGTGTGGCCTTACAGCAGATTAAGGTAACACAACTGAAAGGACCGCTCCAGCAGTAGGGTGCCCAGGGACAGCCTTTGCTCCTCCAACACATCACACAGAGATGTCAGGACTCCATGGGGTATCGGCAGGTTGGCCATTTTTCCAATGCATCTTACAAGCAACTATGATGTAGAAGAATGAGATTTCCTTCCAGGGATATTCTGCTCATTCCCTTGCCCACAGCATGCATTTTTAAAGAGAGAGAGAAACCAATCAAATTTAATTCATATTGCATTATTCACCACGTAGCTATAGTCTCATCCAAAATCTTAATTGTCTAGTAATTCAAATCACCTATTTCAAATACAGCTCCAAAGGAATGACTACAAACCCAGAGGCTGCCTCCTACACGCGCACTAAATCTTGCTGTTAAGATGTCTAATGCAGTCTTTTTTTGAAACAAAGCAATACATACTGGCTTCTTGTATATACATGTGCAGTACCTCATGTCTACAGCCAAAATGCTGTTTGATGTTTCGCTGTTGTCTCAGGAGTGCTTCGTTGAAGGCACGGCTGTCTGTCAATCTTCCAGCTTTGCGAATCTTTTTCTATTTTCCAGCCCTCAAGTTCTGACCGCTAACGTGAAACCTGGCATGTACCAGTTAAATTATGAGCACTGTTAATCCCTCTAACCACTAAAAAGGTAACAGGCTGGCATTTTTAAATTAGCAGAAAGCAAATGCAAGAAGGAAAAAGAAAAAAGGCACAGCTGAGCATTTCTGATGTTGCTGTTACCCTACACACATCACCAAGGAATCATCTACAGCCCCTCTGCTGCTGGACTGATAGCAGTTCACAGACTCACAAAAGAAACCTGCCTCTCGGTGCAGCCCTTTCATACGGCCTGGCCTTGACTACCAGGTCCAGCTTTCACTATTACCTCCTGAGCTACATACAGCTCTTAGTACTCAATACCAAAGGATGCTGAAGAAAAAAGTGGAGAAAACAAAATTACAAAGCAAATAACTGCCCATCCCTAAGTCCAGAAGCAGCCTTGAACCTACACTGTTTGGTACACTGAGGACTCAAGTTCTTCACCCAGTGCGAATGCTTCAAAGCTCTTTGAGCTGCTGAGGAAGCTACCCAGAACACATCAGAAGACAGAGGAAAAGGAAAAAAGGCTTGCTCAGCAGCAACATGAGCTTCCCGGCTTGTGCACAGAGATAAAGCAGCGTATCAGCCCAGGAGCTGGCAATGAAGCAAATGGAAAGTGTGAGGAAGACCAGTGTTCCCACCAATCGCAATCACAAGCTTCCTTCAGAAAGAAACAGTAATCTACACAATCAACCTGCTAAACTGCTTCCCACCACAACCTTCTTTGTTACCCTGCATGGTCCCACACCAGCCCAGAGAGGACCAGAGGTACTCTCCCACAGACTTTCTGGAGCAAGTGGTTTCTAACAACTGAAAGGGTTCACAGCCAGGTGCAAAAATACAAACCAACTTGCAGCCCACAGGAACCAGCACCTGCATGCAGGCCAGGACCCTGAGCACACCAGACCCCAGGGGCAGCAGCAAGGGCTGCTCCCTGCTGCCAAGACAGCTCTGAATGTACTCCTATGCCACAACTTGAGAACTTGTGGTCTATGCAACAGTAATAAATTCAAAACTTATATTGGCCAGTTGTCTGCACTATCAACAAGTTACTCTCAATCATTCTAGCTCTGTACCTTACCTGACTTTTTTTTTTTCCACACCCACGTACACTAATTAATGGTTAAGCAGAATTCAATCACTTGGTCCTCAATACCTGTGACGAAGTCACTACATCAACCACGTAGGTGGGTCTGCATTACTCTGAATGAACAGGAAGTGGCATGCGTTGGTATAAAGCAAGCACCGCGGTCAGTCTCAATGCTGACTTGCTGTGAACACTGTACTGCTTTTGACAGCAAAATGACTTCTACATGGGAACACGGTACGCTACATTTTCATATAGGCATCTGTGCTCCAAATATTTTGGTGATCATCCAGCTGTTCTCTCACACTACTCTGCACCCTACTCCAACCATATGCACTGTTTATCTTTCAAATTTTATTGCCTTAGGGTAAGAGAAACCAGACATCACCTCCTTCTCTAAATGCTGGTACGCAGCCAAGTTCTCCTGTCCACTGTTTGCACACTCTGGAAGCTAATGTTTTCAACAAGCCCAGTAACCTATTTTTCTATAGCTAGTCCAACACCTGGCATCAGGTCTCCAACTGAGAAGAGGACTGTCATAGGATTTTTTTTTTTTTTTTTGTTTACACACTAGTTATACATACAGAGGCCTCCAGACTGAATTACACTCTGCACAGAATCGAGGACCAGCGTCTAGGGTGTAGGACACCAACCTTCAGCCACATGCATCCTTCAGAAGGACACCGACCCTCATGTCCTTTATGGGTGTGTAACAACATAGTGAAATAAAGATAAAGCATTAATCTGCTTGTGGCTGCTTCACGGTAGTTGATGTGAAGCAGTTCTGTTGAAGACTCCTTTAAGCATTCCCATGTAAACAAAACCTCAACCCACTACAAAGTAAGCTTATGCAATTGGAAATAAATGTTTATTTTGAAATAAAAAGAAGACATCTGTATATATACAGACAAACCATAAGCCTTTTATCAACCCTACAAAGCATGTTTGCATATAACAAACGAAAATTGTCAGCCTCATAACTTCCTTTGGAAAAAAAGAATGTGATTTCCCACACCCTGCTTAGGCACTAAGATTACTTATCACCCTAAAGAATACTATTTTATTTCTTTAGTAACAGAAATAAATCCAAACTAAAGATTTGTAGCTGTCAGTTGACATGGTAAGTGCATTACAGATGAAAGCAGAAACAACAGTGTAACCAACCACACAAGGGCACGCTGCCAGTGCTGGCACTTTCCAAATGTCCCAAACTTGCACCTCTTGCTTTTCTAATCTAGCACACGTAAATAGGTGACTGTACAGATTACACGTACCAGCAGAGGATCTCCATTACCACTAAAGCTTTCCCCTGACCAATCAAATGTTATTTTAACATCACCTATTAATTCTGGGTTTGAGTTCTATCTTAAAGCATCCATACTCCCCACTCCTACACTGTTACACCATTCCAGCCCCACATAGCCCTTCAACAAGCAGTGATCCTCGTTCAAAAGGTGCCACTGAAATTCAGGATTGGGGTTAAGCGGAATAGGTAATCTCCATAATAAGAGGATACAACAGAACGCTCTTGTACCATCTGATATTACAACAACAACGTTTGTTTACACAAGTATTAAAGGGAGGTTAAATTTCAATATCTGCAAGACAAATATTCTAGGAAATAATATTTAGAGTGGACCCTGTCCATTCGAGCGGATAATCAGAATGAATAATTTACAGCCACACTTTGATCTCCACTGCAGCTGAGAAGAGCTGCATCGTAAGGAGCTTGGGGAGATGCCAACACATCTGCTCACCAAGTGGAATAATCGGAAGGACTCCAAGCAACAGTGGTCCAGTAACCTGTTTTACTTAGGTGACACGTGGAACAGGAAGCAGTGGGAGGAACAAGGAATGCAAAAAAATCAACACGCTCACGGCGAGGTCAGTATTTCACGCTTTTGCGATACTGCACATTCTGCCTCGGAGATAACAAGCACTAGGCTAGATTTTCACCTCTAAATTGTCACAGCTTCTTCCTAAAGGTAGCTCAGGGTCGAGGAAGGGTGCCTGCTCACACTGACCTGGCACGCTTGCATGCAGGCCTTACTGCCATGCCATGAGGACTCAGAAGCTGAGAATAACATCACGGCAGCATCAATTTGTCCAGATTGCTCCAGTAACAGTAAGCAGCACGTAACAAACAGCTAACAAAGCAAACACGCATCAAAGAATTCTCCACAAATTCAAGCAAGTCCCATCATACAGCTGGGAATCAAGCATCATTTGATACTTTTTCCAGTGATGTGTATGAGATTGAATTAACAGACTAAACGCTAATTTTGTACAGATGTTGTTCAGGTGGAAGGATGGTGCAGTTTCATCAGGGGAAAGCCTTGTAAAAAGATTATAAGAATCCAGAAGAATAACACTGGCATAAAGAAAACCATCGTTACAAAGTAGGCAGACAAAGGAAAAAAAAATCGTATCTTTGAACAGATTAAAGAAATCTATGTGTACAGCTAGCAGCTGCCAAAAGAGACATGCAGTCTGGTGTAACTCTCATGAAATACAGGGATCCAAAGCACCCTGCAACAGTGTCAGGGGACCGCTATAAACATTTTCCTCCTATCACTCTGCCTTGACACGTTTTGCTTATTCAGATCTATGGGGTTTTTTGTTTAACATCACAGTCTGTGTTTGTTACCTGAAAATAGGAAAAAGCAGATGAACATAGGTATGACTCAGTGTAACACAACGAGAAGGGTCACCATATAACTAGATAACCAGCAGAGTAAAAACTGCACAATTTAGATCCAAGATCCTCTTCCCAGCAACACTTTGTCCACTAAAAGAGCACTGGGACCATCAGTCACAGAGCTTAAGAGTAATTCTGAAGTTCACTTTGTTTACTTAAATACAAACCAAATGAAAGCTATCAATGATGGCTGGTTCACCTATTACCTGCCTTGCCTATTATACAACATGCCTTGGTTGGGTAGCACTTTTTTTTTTTTTTTAAAGAGTTTCCAAAGTGCTTCCAGCATACTACTGAGCAATACAAAGCATTTCTGTATGTACAAATTTTACCAACTGACACAGTAAGCAGCCTGCAGCAGAAATCTAACAAACTAATTCACGAGTCCTGAATTACGCATCCAGCCGAGCAGAGTAAGAACTAGGAATAGTCTCAGCTTTGGCATACAAAACTCCCTTTTCTTCAGTCCAATGTATTAACTGAAGATTAGCTTTACAATACATGTAAGGTAAATCAAAACCAACTGTGCACATCTACAGCGTGTCTGTGATCAACTAGATCAATTAGAAAATGGATTTTAGTTAGACAAGTCTAAAATGAGATTACATTAGACTCATACTGGGACGCTGGGTTTCAGTAGCACACTCCTGTAGTTTCTGTGCTAAGCTCAAAATAACACAGAAGGATCCATCACAAAATCCATATTAAACTGAAAACACATAGGCCAACAGCCAGCCCCTAAGGAGGCAGAAGCAAAAGTTAAAATTCTTTTAACATTTAGAAGAGCATAAATATAATATTGTACCATTTTATTCTTCACCTTCTCTTCCTTTGCCAAATACGTTTGCACACAAACATCACAGCACATTATAGAACATCAGTATACCACAAGCGTTGAAAAAAGAAATCAAAATGCTGAATTATAACACTTCGGAGTTTTACAGCTAGCAACTCAAAGCCTACCTTGAAATTCTAGGTATCACAAGCAAAACCCAGTAAGTCACACTCAAACATTAGACTACAAAATTTTATTAGCACAGACATCATTTGCTCCCATTGTCAATAATAAACTGATGAATGAGACACAGACAGAAAGAAAAAAAGTCTCATAAATGCTCCAGTCTTCCATAAAACTAATGCTGGACTTTCAACAAAATTAGTAAGTTGTCTTTAAAAGTTAATAAAGATAGTCAGTTAGGCTTACACAAAACACTTTAGTTCCCCTTAGCTAGAAAACTGATTTTATGCTGTTGGGGAAAAAGGTCCTCTAGGTTTGTGGGTGTTTTTGAGCAATTTTGCCATTCAGAAAAATAAAGCAAGACTTTCCTCTTTTGCCAGTGTATTGCTGGCAAGTTTTCCTCAGTTTTCCAAAGATAACCCGTAAATTTTAGATGATGCTAGGACCACAACATTTAGAAATCTAGTTCTAGGACCTGCACTTTAGAGAAAAGGGTGATTGATTTAACAAAATTAGCAGGCTGAGTCAAGTGAGCAACTAAGTGTCAGGTTAAACCTAAAGATTATACCTGTCTGAGCATTGCTTCAATGAAGTTTTCAGCTTAGATTGCGCCTCTGAAGAGTATAAGGAAAGACTGCCCCATCACACACACACACTTAGTCTATTAACTATTGCAGTTTTTGTTTTAAAATTTTAATCAAAGAGCATGTAGAGTTAAATCAAAAAAATTAATATTCCACATTATTTTAACTGTCATACCTCATTTCCTGATTCTAATCGACACAAAGAAAGTAGTTAATAAGCTAACATTCATAGTGACTAGCATTATTCTTGTTAGCCAACTGACTACACTAGAAGGAGCAGTTGTTCTTCTGCTTAGTAACTATGCAAGAAAGAAGCCCAGAGCCGCATTCAAAGAGGTTAGAGAGATTAACATTGCGCTGCAATCAAAGTGAAAATAATAATGATAAGGAGGTTAAAAACCAGTTTGAAATCCGCAAGAAGGACAAGAAAGTATCGACTGAAGCAACATAAAGGCAAAAACTATTCAGTACTTCAAAGACAAGGAAAGGAAGAAGAAAGGTAAAGGGGTCTATTGAGAAATTTTGCACAGATCAGCACTTAATTAAACAAACTATTCAAAATGCAGTGAGCTTAAAACCAAATGTTGTACTAAAATAATCTAGAACATTCAGTGCCAATAAATACATGCAAACATGCAAACAAGAAAATATACTCATGTCCACATACGAGAGGTAGCACAGCATTCAGGGAGGACACAGAATGAAAGGATGGGACACTTCCAGTACAAATCACCAGTAACAAACCAGGAACCAGTATCTCTCTAGCACAATTATCTCCCAAAGTGGCTAGCTGTCACAGGAAAACAAAGGTCTATTCTCAGGCGATGAAGAAAGTGCTTCCACCAGTGAATGCCCTTATAAGCAAGAGGAATCCAGCTGTTGAAGTCCCAAACTATACAAAGACATTTATTGTCCTAATGACAGAGGACAAAGAGTTCTAACAATCAAAAATAGCACACAGGCTGTGAAAGGCCAGGCATTTGCCCATCAGTGTATTAAGTTTACCAATTTAGGACGACTGAGGACAGAAAAGTAGCAGGACTATGTGTCCAGCACCAAATGCCAAGAAAAACATGATTCTCAGTTACAATTTGCTTACCTTCTATAGAAGGGGCCTGGTCCACAGCTGCATATAGCATCTCTTTCAAAGCCTGCAAGGGAGCGGGAGAGACCAAGGAATACAGTTAGTATAAAAAAAAAAAAAGAAAATTACATTGGTTTGATACGCCTGTTTGAAAATAAAAGCAATTAAAGCCCTTTTATCCTCCAGAATGACACAGAAAGCTACGGAACGTGATGTCAATGCTATCACATGTATTTCTGTTAACAAGAGAAACACAAGTTCACATTTACTGCTTTGTCTAAAGCCTGTTACCTTACTAATCTATAAAAATACTTCCAACTGTATTTTTCAACATCTTCCTTTGGAAAAATGTTTCCTGGTTGGTAGGATGTTAAAGGTTTTACATTAAAACAAAAGAAAACAAACCCAAAACTGTTGCATGACACAGAAAGGAGTTCGTCAAGCCAAATGGAGGAAAAGCAGCCTCAGGGGTTTCTTATCACTGTTACATAGGAGTACAGAAATACACATACATTCTAAAAGCTGAAGACAACATGACGAAGGAGATTAGGGAACCAGAGGTGACGGCCTTCTCTTGAGGTGAAAACTGAAGAACAACATTAACACCAGCCAGAATTATTAACCAGGTCTTCACGTCCTAGAGGCGCCGTGAGCTGCCTCCCAGAGACCACAGGAACAAGCCGTTCACCTACCCTCAGACTGCTGGTGCAAGAGATGAGCAGTGCAGGCAGCAAGACCAGGAGGCAAGGTGGTCCTACAGCTAAATACCAAGCACCCCTGGCAGTAACCCCTTACGTTACCAGAGCCAGGAGGGAGGAACCACATCAGAAACCTCATCACTTGCAGCTCCTTTTCAGAAGGCCTCTTTTCAGACAGTTACTAAGATGCTGGTATTATTTCAGCCATAGACTAAAGATTTGCTCTTTCTCAAATCACAAGTGCAAGCAAGAATCAAATAAACTGAATTCAGATCAATGGCTGAAGGAATAGGTTGAACCATAATTTTGGAACTAGAAGCCACCAGCAAGGGCCCATTCTTACTGCTGAGTGATTTGTTTACATGCACCCCACATCACTTGATAAAGACAGGCATCTTAATGTATATACTGAACATGAGTGTGCTTTACACACAGCTGCTGCAAAAACTAGATTTTTTTTCCTCACTTTTGAACCCACAGAAATCTAACACAAAGTAATTCAGGTCTTTCAAGTTCCTATCTCTTCTGCCTGTTTCCCGACATATCTTATACCTTCATAATCCTACACTTCTGCATTTACCATCTTGTGTGTCCATCCGTGTCCCCCTCCCCGGTCAAAACATCAGAGCCTAAATAACAAATTCCCTAATACCCTCAAGGCAAAAACCACAAGCTCAGCAGCTGGAAACTCAGCACTGTTATAATATGGTGGTTACGATCCTTATAAGTAAATATAAGGTCTAAAGGACATGTCTGTTTATGACGAGATATCCTAGGTGACAGGCTACACCGGCAGCTCAGACATCTCTCAAAGGTCTGATTCCTGAGTCCACAGAGGTCTCAAAGGTTACTTGCGTAATTGTTTTCCCAGCTGAGCCATTGCTGAATGATCCTCATTCCAGCGGCACAGCTCTCCTCTACTCTCGGTGCTTTTTTTAAATTCTTCCCAAACACTGGCCGCTTCAGTCCTTTTCCCCCCATGACTCACTGGCCAGCAGTGCATGATCTGCCTCCATGCATCAAGTGGTCAAAAAGCCTTCCCCCTTTTTCATCCCACTCATCATCCTCACCTACCTGTAACTTTTTCCATGAACCACCACCACACCGCATAGCATAAACAAACCTGAAGAGGCAGCGAATTGAAAGTCACTGTAGTAAGAACTCCATCCCTTAACCCACTCAGAGGTAAACCCACTGTGTACTTCCTATTTCTGGCTTTATCAGTCATGTTAAAAAACAAATTAAAAAGGACCACAACACTGATGGTGCTGCACTAAACAATCTTGAAAGCTGAAGGTGTCAGTCATCCTGCAGACCTCTCCCCATGCAGACAGACATATTACAATCTGGCAGCTGCAGGGCAGCAGATTTTGTTACTGCTTACCTGACCTATATAAGTAAACCAATAACCTGAAAGTGAAAGGCTTGGCGCTCTTTCACACCTAAACTATTCAGTCCTCTAGATTACAGAATTTTAGAAGTGATTGTTTCCAAAAGTTATCCATCACTGTCAACTTCAAATGTTTAAGAATTACTCTTTCTGCCCTCAAACTAGACAAAAAGGGTTATTTCCTTACTTCAAATTGCGCTAGTGATACACCTTGCACCTGCAGTAAACTTGTATAAATGTATATCAGAGAACAAAAAAAAAGCAGAAAGAAAACACACTTAAAAATGCAACTGTCAAACCTTAACAGTGAACAAATTCAAGAACAAAAACCTTAAAATGTTCAAACAAAACCGTTGTTTTAAACGAGTAGCTTTCAAACCACTTATGCTCTTCTAAGCTCGTCCGCTAACACCCAGAAGGACAAATAGTGAAATAGCACAACAGATTTGTGTCAGGAGGTGGCAAGCCTGGGTGCGAACTGCCTATCATGAAGCAGGGTTTGACGAACAGAATTGGCCACCTCCCAAAAACTGAACGCCTGTTTCTGGAAGAGAGACCCTGAAGGCAAGCAGGCTACCTCAGCTATCAGTTTCATTTTCCCCACCTACTTCCTGCCAGAGGTTGTGTCTCAGAGAAACGATTTCTGAAACTTAGCAACCTGTTTCTCTTCCCCAAAGGCAAAAGTACTTAAAACCTGCAGTCTCCTTAAAAAGGAAGGGAAGTCACCTGCTCGTACCTTTTACCCATCTCTCCCATGAACTTTGTACCTGTAGTAACTGTTCTGATTCTCCTTCTTCCCCAGATGCAGCAATTTCAAAGGTATTAAGCACTTTTTCTTCAAAAATACCATCAGACTTCTGCATCCAGATAAACAAATTCAGGCCAGATTAACTGAAACAAAACTGCCATCTGGCAACTGTAAAACTCCACCGAATTTCCATCAGCCGGATGTGCAGACATACACTTAGGTTTAGAAGTCTGAACAGACGGAGGAACGCTCTCCTCTTTCTCCTACAAGCACTCCGGAGATGGACACGAGAGCAAAGGAAATCTGCAGCATGATTTGTTGACAAACAGAGGACTAGCAACCCAACAATTTCACTGCATCAAAAAATGCGCATTAAATGCAGTGAAGCACACTCTTAGCAAAAAAGCATCAGCTGAAATTCAGCTAAGAGTTACCTTAATTTGTTCAGTACTGACGATGTGAAAAAGAATTCTGTTGTCTGACACAAAAAGATGGAATTTTGTTTGTTTTCATATTTTACCTTTACACCAAAAGAACTGAAAGCAAATGAATGGTTCAAAACGTAAGGTTTTAAGACAAGAAGTGCACTGAAACAGTGCATGCCACAGCAATCATTTAACTGGCTGGGGAAAGACTACTAACTTTACAGAAGAAGGTACACTGCCAGATCCCCTAAAAGAAGGTGACCAAACCTTTTCACTCCCACTGCCAGGGTCAGGGCATATCCACGGGTCACTGCCCGGTTGCACAGCGAGAACCGTGCAGCTGCGGGAGCCGAGTGCCCAGGTACGTGTGCGAGGCAGTCAGCACCCCACAGACTTGGCACACCCCTCTAAAACCACTGCTCCCCTCTGCCGCGGTCTTTGCACATAGAGAAGGCAGCGGGTACAGAAACTTGAAGCATTACTTTTAATAAATAGTAAGTTTTCGGACAACAGACATTGAAATCACGACCAAAGTTGTTTAAAACTTTGGCATATTTAGTGTTAAACATATTTAACAAGCATCTCCACAAATTAAGCATTTGTCAGTATATATTGGGTTTGCATGGCAAGGTTCTGGTAGCAGGGGGGCTACAGGGGTGGCTTCTGTGAGAAGCTCCTAGAAGCCTCCCCCATGTCTGATAGAGCCGATGTCAGCCAGCTCCAGGACGGACCCGCCGCTGGCCAAGGCTGAGCCCATCAGTGACGGTGGTAGCACCTCTGTGGTAACATAGTTAAGGTGGGGGAACAAAAAAACCTGCGAAATTGCAGCCGGAGAGAGGAGTGAGAATATGTGAGAGGAACAACTCTGCAGACACCAAGGCCAGTGGAGAAGGAAGGGGAGGAGATGCTCCAGGCGCTGGAGCAGAGATTCCCCCGCAGCCCATGGTGAAGACCATGGTGAGGCAGACTGTCCCCCTGCAGCCCATGGAGGTCCATGGTGGAGCAGATATCCACCTGCAGCCCATGGAAGACTCCACACCGGAGCAGGTGGATGCCCGAAGGAGGCTGTGACCCCATGAGAAGCCCTCCGCTGGAACAGGCTCCTGGCAGGACCTGCGGACCTGTGGAGAGAGGAGCCCACACTGGAGCAGGCTTGCTGACAGGACTTGTGACCCTGCGGGGGACCCACACTGGAGCAGCCTGTTCCTGAAGGACTGCATCCCATGGAAAGGACCCCCGTTGGAGCAGTTCATGAAGAACTATAGCCCGTGGGAAGGACCCACGTTGGAGAAGTTCATGGTCCCATGGGAGGGACCCCACACTGGAGCAGGGGAAGAGTGTGAGGAGTCCTCCCTCTGAGAAGGCAGGAGCGGCCGAAACAATGTGTGAGGAACTGACCGCAACCCCCATTCCCCATCCCCCTGCGCCACTGGGCGGGGAGGAGGTAGAGAATAATCAGGAGTGAAGTTAAGCCCGGGAAGAAGGGAGGGGTGGGGAGAAGGTGTTTTAAGACTTGGTTTTATTTCTCATTACCCTACTCTGATTTGATTGTTAATAAATTAAGCTAATTTCCCCAAGTCAAGTCTGTTTTGCCCGTGATGGTAACTGCCGAGTGATCCCTCCCTGTCCTTATCTCGACCCATGAGCCTTTTGTTTTATTTTCTCTCCCCTGTCCTGCTGAGGAGGGGGAATGATAGAGCTGCTTTGGTGGGCACCTGGCATCCAGCCAGGGTCAACCCACCACACAGTACCTTGTTTTAAGCTCTTAATCATGCCCAGGGAGTAGCCTGAGAATGACGCTCAGGACTTCAACAGTAAAAATGCCCCTTCACATTGGGATTATATACTACCTTATTGCCACTGGCCCTCACATAAAGCCCTCCTGATCATTTGCACTGACTTAGGTTTCAAGAACCATTGGTTGGGAATGGAGTTTGCGTAATAAACATGACATACAAAATTTGCATGCTTTCGTGCAATCTTTAGAACGGAAATTTGGAATGGAAAGTCAAATCAAGTCAATCAAGGTTTGTGTAAAGCTCCATGTTAATGTTGACTCAGTCATGGCAAATGTCTTTGCAAAAGGCTGAATGAAACAGAATAGCATACGTCATCATTTTTCCTCTTTTCTACAAGCCAAGCGCTCTTTCTCAAAAAGCAGACGTACAGTAATGGTCACTGCAGAGCTTTTGCTAAAAGAAAATAAGAATCTAAGCCATAGCTATCAAAGTATATCTTCTTTTTGCCTGTTTAAAGAAAATTAATGAATTTTTCTCTCTCTAAAGGTCTTCCACTGATCAAGTATCTGCCCTAAGCCTGGGCAACTTCCACACTTTCTACAGGCCCAGTTATAATACTTAAACAGATTATTGTTGGAGGGAAAGATCACGTTAATGGTAAGAACTTTGAGGACTGTAAATTGTTAAAGACCATCTGAAAGTGAAGCTACATTTTTAGGTATTGAAAACACAACAGTCTCATTCTTCTTCCTGACATTATCAGCAACAGATTACACCCTCCTCCTAGTTTGACTGGCAATTTATGCAAGGCAAAGCTCCTTGCAGCCACACTTGCTGCGCGTCCCATCAAACCAGAGACATCACCTGGTGAGGGTCTCACAAGTTACCTGGGTCTTCCGACACTTCGGGGATGTCTGACTGCATGAGTCACCTGCTCTCCAATGGAAATAACTACGAATATCAGAGCAGAAAAATAAGATGACTGCATGTAAGCTTTATGATACAGAATGACTTAAAGAAAGCAATTTCTATATAATCTTCTAGTCCTTTCATCAGCGTCTTGAAGTTGACATGGGAAGTCCCTGGAAAAAGGAATAATCTTTTCAGAGTTAAAAACCTACACAAGATCTCTCACTCTGAAACAGTGCTTGATTACTGCTTTAATTAAGAAGGAAGAGATATAAACTGTCAGAGGAAGAAACATTATAACGCTATTAACTATACAAATAATTTTTTTAAATTTTACTATGATGCATGCTGTAAGCAATATTGCACGCAAGTAACGCAAGCGGCCCTTGGCCTTACGTTTGCTAATCAACAACTCTGAATTCTTCTTGACAAAGGAGGGCTGTATGCTTTTTGCCTCCAATATAATCAACAAGTAAACCGAGGTAGTGCCAGCCTTTTATGCACCGCACCCACACGACCACCAGTTACTGAATAATAAATGCCAGACCATTCCATTACTGTAATATGCATGAGCGGGAGGCTGACTCACATTCGGCCAGCTGCTACAAGGGAAACAAAGAGTTTTGAAACTTATTACTAAAAAGGAGGGTGGGGTTTTTATTTTAATTCACTCTACGTTAAGCTATCTATCCAAGGAGGAGATTACTTGAAGTCTAGAAAGGGTAGCAACTTGAAGGAAGTTTTTACTGAAATCTACCTTTATTTTAAATTGGGATGGGGGAAGGGAGAACGATATAATAATACTGTCCTAGTTAAAACATCTGAAAATTAACCTCCTGTAATGAAAACAGTGGCCAATAAGCAGCAGAGTTCTTCACACATTAATCAAGGTGTCATAGTTCACTGGGTCTCCTTCACCCTCCCTCTACACCTGTGCGGTCAGCACGCAGCCAAATCTTTTGCCCTTCTATTTCCTCCTTGCCTTCCCCTCCAACCCACCTCCAAACCTTCTCTTAGGAAGACATACAAGTTTTCTGTTTCCAGGAACAGAGAACAACTCTTGCACGGATAACCCATCAGAGACACGATGCAGAACTAAGCTGGTACTTTATCAAGACAATGGTTTTCTTCCTTCTCAAAGACCGATCCATTATTTGGTAATCTAGTTCTCCACATAATTCAAGGAGATGACAATTTTGTTCTAAAGTCAAATCCTACTGCAGTTTTTATTTAAACATCCGTTCCTTTGCAGTCAGGTAAAGGAAACAAAGAAACAGTCAAAGGGGCAGATATAAACTTTTCAAGTTCAACATTGTAACAAAGCAAGCTACCATAAGTCTGATTTTTCTTGCAAATGCAGACAGATTAATAGGGATACTAGAAATAAATTACTATTATAGTCCTAGAGAGAAAATACAGGCCTTCAAATGATAACAAATGTTGTATGCTTTTGACTGACTCAATCAGTCAAGAAGTTTTGCTGATCATGGCTCTCCTCTAATCAGCTTTCCGTTGTCTAGGTTTAATTATTACTTGTGGAAGAGACCGACATCACTGGCACCAACCGCTTTTACTGCTAACGCTGAAATAGGAAACGGGTTTACTACAAATAACCACCTTCAGCTTCATCTAGTCAAACTGAAGTCAAGCACCAGTGTGATAAATCTGCAACTAAGCAATCAGCGTGACCTTTAGAGAGCCGGCATAATAAAAAACTGAAAAAGCTGTATTCTGCAAATAATTCACGATTAATGCGGCAGAACTCTGCGTAAACAATGTTCGTAAATGTCCCGATTCAAGCAGTTCACCTGAAATCAAGTACAAAATAGGGAGATGCAAAGCCTCACTAGCCTTATCTAAAAAAATAAATAAATAAAGAAGGGCAATCGATGCCGGGTTGACTGCCCTGTTTCGAGTCACTCAGGTAAGCCGTCAGCATTACCAAACCAGACCGTGGCCCTTCACAGGGCAACGCTTGCAGGAAGGGCAGGCTTGGCCTCCAGCTGGAAGGCGGTGGGCGCTGCCCAGCCCGCTCGCCCGTCGCTCTCGCCCTTGGGAGCCGCGGAGGGAGGCCGAGAGCCGCCTCTCAAAGTCACCCCTCCTCTGCCTGCCTGTGCAGAGAACTGGCGGTGGTGCTGAAAAACGACTGCTCCCGGCAGCAGGGCTGCGCCGAGGGCTGCGGCCGGGCGGCGGGCCGGGCGCGGA
>WAAD01040916.1:311056-323413 GCA_013389945.1 Fregata magnificens | reverse complement strand
GATGGGGTGGGATGCGGTGGGATGGGAAGAAGTGCAGCAGGGAGAGCGGTGTGCGTGGAGGGAAGAGGTGAGGGGATGGGGAGGTACCAGCCAGCGAAAAGAGAGAGAGTGAGGATGGAGATGGAGGGGAAGAGTAGGAGAAAACATGAGAAAGATAAGTAAGAATTGAGGGAGGAGGGAAATTGGGCTGACAGGCCACAAAAAGCCAGGGGGAAGGAAAAGAGAGAGAAGACAGTGCAAAGCAAAAGGAGAAGGGGAAGAAAAAAGAAAAAAAAAGGGGAAATTCTCCAAAAGTTGCATGATCACAAAAGCCTTTGCCCTTGCACCACTCGTCACGCTTACCAGCAGGGTGCTGCACACATCGCGGCAGGGCGAGGGGGAGCAGGGAAACCCAGGGCAGGTGTAAGAGCAAGTCCACCCACGCAGGGGCACGGCTGCCCTGAAATACAGACACCCCAAGGGCTGGAGGGTTTGGTACCCGCTGCGTTATAGTGTGAGAGACCAAACTGGACCCATTCAGAGCGGGGCTGCAGCCCTCGGTTATCCCGGGGTATCCCAGTGGCCCTAATCCTGCCCCTCCCCAATTCCCAGATTTTGAGAATTCACTGTGTTTGGGATTTGTTTTGGTTTACCTTGAAACCTCACAACCTCCGGAGCTTTTTCCCATACCCACACCAGGGTGTTAAAGAAGCAGCGGATCCCATCCCAGCTGAAAGATCATCCACGAGGCAGCGTTCCTGCCTGCCGCTGTAGGCAGCTGCCTGGAGCATTGCTCCTACCGACGTCTGCAGGAGCAGCACCGGCTCACCCACCCGCAGACCTCGTTTGCTTTGGTGATTTATCGGGGTCCTGTCGCAAGCCTGGGGACCTCTGATTTGCGAGCGCGCTTACCCGTGCTGAGATTTACCCAGCAGCGACAGCGGCACGTGCAGCAGTGATGCTCGCTGATACCATCTCTTAATTATGTTTGCAGAAAACCACTTAATGAATAAAGCTCTAGTGCCCTTCATCTGAAACTTCACACTCAGCAACCTGCCCGGCGCTGACCTCAGCACGAGCTAACCGCTATGTCACAGCTTGATTTACATTTAGGAGGTCACCAGCTTTTTAACGCATTACCTTTGCAGGCTTGTACCAGATAAAGTCGCTCAGGGTCCGAGCCTGCTCCCGCCACAATCAGTGGCACTGACTTCAGCAGGAACAGACGCGAGGTGGGTCTTTGCAGCTTCGACCTTTTGAATGCTGTCGGGCTTCCAGAGATAACATGCAGCATGGGGGAGGAGAACGGATTAAGAAATAAATATTCTCTTTATTATTTGCTGGATGCATTGCTTGAAATACTTACTGTGATGTACAATAAGCGAATATCTTCTGATATGACAGCTTGCAAATTCAATGACTGAAAATAACTAGTGATCCCCCCTTCCCTTTGTACCTCGGAGAGTTTTTTACCCACCAAAAAATGCTATTTATTTATTTAACACCATATATATTTAATACCAATAATAAAATGCTGTTTATTGGTATTAAACAAAGGCAGACAATACTAGGGGAGGCAGAGCAGAGGCTGGACTCCTTCTTACTCACCATTGCCATGTTCTCTAGCAACTGCTCCGTTCAAATATCTGATTGGCAAAACCCTGCCTCCTGTTATCAGACGCGCTGTGGGACCACGCTTGGCATCATGACAGTGTTTCACTGCTCTGCTGGGACTCGGGACTTTCCGACTCCTCAAAATGTTTCAAAACTCTCAGCTCTGCACATCCAGGGGCTGGGGGAGGAAGGCAGGAAGGAAGAGAGGGCAGGAGAAGCCTTAAATGAAAGAGGAAGGGCCACCGCTGCCTGCCCCCGGTGCCTTCTGCTGGTGGCCGGGCTGGAGGGCAGGCAGGGGGAATGCAGGCAACGCATCCCAGCCGAAGAGGGATGCCGATCCCAGCTGATCCTGGTCCCCGTGCCTCGGGTCCGGATCCCGGTCTCCATGCCTCGCTTGCACCAGGCTGCCACATTCCCCTCATCTCTCGTTCTTTTCCAGGAAAGAGTTTGCATTGTGATTTTCCCCCATGCTGTTGTAGCTAGGAAAAAATAAAAGCAGCAGTGTTATTTGCATTTTTAAACTGAGCAAGGAGAAGTCGGGAGTGGGCTTTCCGCCAGTGCAGTCTGGCACTTGCTTTGTTGAGAGCGTATAGAATAATTTATAAATAGCATGGTGGGTTTTTTTAAAAAAAAATATAATTATACTTTTAAAGATCCTGCATTGCTGGGGAGAAGGAGTCTTCAAAAGAGGCTTCAGAAAAAGACTCTTGCAGAGGGAAAATTTTCTTTAATGGCATTCATAAAATCACGAAGAGGAGGGGTTTCCGTAGCAGGAGACAATGCAGGACAGCCACGGACAACCATTCCTACACCTCTCTTCCCACCTCCTCCCCAGGCAGCTGACTTTTAAGAGACCTGGATATTTAGGGGCTCGGTGTGTCACGGGAGGGGATGCTTTAGCAGCACAACCCTCCCTGGCCCCAACAAGCAGAGCAGGACGTGCTGAGCCTGGACCACTGGGTGGGTCAACATCAGGGAGAACTGGGAAGATAAATTCATCTCCTCTCCGCTGAAACCAGAAGAAATAATGCCTGAGTCCGGGGGGCCGGGAGCAGAGGCGTGCCCCCGACCTCGGCGTGGCAAAGCTGCTCTCTGCCGCCTGCCAGAGCTGCTCCGCAGAGGCAGCGGGGACATCGCACGGGGAAGTGGCTGCTCTCTGCATCCTCCGCTGCCCTGCCCTGCCCTTCCCGGGTAGTGATTCCTGCTCCTGAGGGAAGAGCAGGAGCTTCACTGGTGCCCCTTGGAAAGGAACAGGGGAAATAAATAAACAGGGAAGTAAATGCAGGTCAGGGGTGAGCTTGGCGTGGAAAGACGAGAGGATTTAGTAAATCACACCAGGAGATGCTGCCTTGCCTGCCAGGATCAATAGAGCAGCAGCCCTGGGCTTCGGACACCCTCGGCATCCACCGGCCAGCCCCGAACGCTCCCATTATCTGCTTCATCGATACGGGTCTTGAGAAACGCAATCAATATATTGGATTTCCCAGAGACAGTGGTGCAAAACGCACAAATCCTCTGGAAGCTGGAGCTGGAGCTATTGATTTTTCATATATTCTCCCTCCCCACCACATACCAGTGGAGGACGAGGGTGTGATTATGAGCATCAGGAGCTGGGAGGGTCTCAGTCCCCAGGGCAGAGGCGGTGCACAGGGTCAGACTGGGAGCAGCGCAGCCCGATCCACTGGGTATTGTTAGGATGTTTATACATCGAGGCAAGCTGCCTGCAGCAGGTTTTTTAAGCCAAGAGGAGCAGTGTTTCCAGACAATAATAATGCACTGGATGGGCCTGATTCCAGTGGCAGGAACGTCAGTACCGATCCAGGCTCTTCCAAGCACTGTCCCAGCAGCCAGAACCTCCCACAGCTCTTCCGAGCGGTGTAAGATGATGCTTTTGTCCCTGTTTCAGCAGGAGCCAGGATGAGACCTGCCAGGAGGGGCCATGCCTCCCTCCACCTTGGCTGCAGGTGGTCACTTTACCTGCCGGCTGAATTTGATCCATCAGCACCTGAGCCCTTCATGGAGGTGGATTTAGGACTCAAGATCCCCAACAGCCAGCCTCGTGCTGGAGCGGGGGGGGCGGGAATGGGGCAGCCCTGTCCCCAGCCACCAGGTCATGGGCATGTGGGTCTGTGGGCAGTAACTATGCCCTGCCTAGCTTATTTATTGCCTCCCCCGCACTCTCTGGGGCAGGATTTGGCCCGTACATTGCTCAGCCAGTGTCAACGTGCCTGATCTTAAAAATCCCAAGGTTGGGCAACAACGTACCCCTGGCTGCAAGCCTGCGTGTAAGAGGCAAGATCGCTACCGAAACACGTAGGGGTGCGGAAACACAGAGCAAAAAGCCAAACCAGCAGCGTCTCCCCTTTGCCGGGACCCTGCCCCATGGGGGGAGCGGGGCTGCCTCTGCTGGTTGCCTGATGCCCCCAAGCAGGCTGACCTTTCCTGGGCTGACTCACGACCGATCTATGAACAGCAGTGAGCAGGCGGCAGCTCCTTGCTGCTTGCATGAGTCCCCTCTGCTTTGCTTGAGATTGCAGGGGTGTCCTGCCTGGAAACTCATCTGGGGAATAAGAAAAAAAAACATCTGCCAAGATGGTTTAGGTCAAGGTGCCCCTGCCAGGTTGCTTCCAGCCCTGGTCCTGCGCTATGAGGGGTGCAGTGTCCCCCACTGCCGTAGAGGGACGAGCCCCGGGGAGCTGTGCTGGTGGTGGCTGGGCCGGGGACTCGCTGCACTATCTTACAACCAGGAGCAGATGGGGGGTTTCACACCCTTCGCTGGCATGTAAGTGATTGCTCCTGGATCATTTCCAATACACATATATGTCTGGTTTAATTTATGCACGCTTGCTTTGTGCGAGAAGACAGCAGCTGACCAGTGGTTAAGAAAACTGAACACCCCGGAAAGGTCTAAAATTAGAGAAGAAACAAGATCTGCTTCCTCTGAGCCCTGGAGCTGCCTGGGCTACTTCCAGGAGAGCCCCAGGAAGAGCCTCTGACCTCCCTGCTCCGGCCCCAGCACTGCCCCGCTGCTAAATGCCCCTCCTCGCTGGTTGCAGCTGGGGGGAGTGCAGCGTCCATCCCCCCAGCACCTCTCCATGTCCGTGGCATTGCCCCGCCGTGCCCTGGAACAGGATGGACACTTATCCCTTCGGGATGTTTTCCAGGGGACAGGGGCTGGTAAAGTGCCAGGTGGCCTTGGGACCATCCCCGTCCTGTTTACTCCAACCTCGCTGGCCTCATTAAACACGCTCTCACCTCCCCATCGCCATCCTAGCTGCTGGACCCTTCCCAGGGGGATAAACCACGTGAGGAAAGGGGGTAACACCCCACCAAACAGCGGGCAGGAAGGTGACCTGGGACAAGAAACAGTGTCCCCAGAGCTGCTGCTGCTGGCTCGTGCAGCCAACGCCACCGTCATGCCGGAGTCGTGGCAGGTCACAGAGGAAAGATGAGATATCAGTGCATCTTGGTTTATCGATGCTGCAGGCACCCAGCTGCCACAAACACAATGAGTGGCGGGGTGGCGCTGGCAGCAGCACCGTGCCCTTTGCAGGGCACCTGGGACGGGGAACCTACCAGGGGGACCTTGGCACCTCTGCAGGCATCGCACCACCTGAACGGTGCCTGGTGGCCAGGGTAGGCTCTGAAAAGCGTGCCGGGGAGCAGGGGGCACAGCTCCCACCGCTTCCCTAGATAGAAATCAAGCAGTGCTTTGCTTTCGTAGGCCAAGCCACGAGTGACCAGCTCCATCCCTCCCACTGCCGGGGCAGGAGCCCATGCCGAGCCGCTCTCTCCCTCCCTCTGCTCCAGAGCCAGCCAGATCCAGGGGCGTGGGGTAACGCTGGGGGAGCCACCCTTTCCTGTGCCACCCCCGCGGTCAATGGGCTGCAGATGGACAAATGCTGGGGTTGTGCCTTGGTGCCGGTACGAAGATGCTTTATGTTTGGCGAGTGGTCCGTACCCCTGTGTGATACCATGCATTGGTGTAACCTCACACTAGAGGACGTGTCACTGTGATTCTCTGCGCTAAACCTGTGTCCTTTACCCAGCATGTCTATGATGGCAACAAAGCTAAGTGCACGCGAGGTTGAGGTGTGTGGTAATAGCTATGGCAGAAATCTCCACAGCTGGCCAGACTTTCTGGGAATTTTTGGAAATCCTGCCATAGCTTTGTGGTTTTTTAACAACCTCTGAACCTTATCAAAGTGCGCAAAAGGCCACAGGCTTCCTATTTGCAAGGGCTGCATTAGGAAAACAACAGCCGCTCCTGCCAAACTTGGCTTGACCCTGTCTCTTCGGCTCCAAACCTCGCCGCCAAGCTCTGCATTGTGAGCACCCTTAGGGTGGTCAGCTCCTGCCAATGCACCCAGTGCGTTGCAGGGGACAGACCTTGTCCACAGCGAGTCCATTTGGTGATCTCCTGGGACAGCGCTAGGTTACACTGTTTCTCCACGGAGGGTCTTGCTTGGCCTGGAAGGAATCACGTGTCTCCAGGTCGCGTTCCCTTATGCATCAGGGCTGAGTGTGAACCGTCCGTAGGTGCCATAACACACGGCTCCAGGTCCTGCAACCTCGGGACAGATGCCAGATTGGAAAGAATCATTTAAAGCAAGCGGGGACACATCCCAAAGGTCCTTGTGCCACCAGACCAGAGAGCGAGAGGCTGCATGGCAGCTGGGTTCCTGGCCCGGCCGTGGGCTGGGGACCGGCTGGGCTGAGTTTGTGCTGGGGACTCCACATCTGTTCCCAGCCAGCTGCTTGGAAAGCAACAGCTCTGGTCTCTGATGGCAGCCATGGACCGGACACAGCCTGGCTTTGTCCTCGCTGTAGAAATTAGTCCCGGTGCTGCAAACTGCACATATCCGGAAAGTCCCCCAGCATTTCTCAGTGCCTCTGATGCCAGATTTGGCAAGGGTTGCCTCTGCAGCATGAGACCCCCATCCTCCGCAGTTCCTCTCTAGCTCCAGACGTCATCGTGATTTTATCATATGTCTGGCAGGAATTAGGCTAAAACCTTTCCTTTGCACACAGGGACCTCAGAACAGGCAGGGGCAGGGGCTCTGATGCCCAGGCTCATCACCGGCGGGGCGATGCGGAGGGGACGCTGGGCGTCCCCTTCCTCTGAACCACCCCAGCCTGCGCTGTCAGGACACACCGACCTGCAACCCAAGCCCTGCCCGCTCTCTTTTATGGCCAAAACAAGCCATAAATCTTCCGCAGAGCTGGAAGGTGCAATTGCTTTTCTGCGGTGCAGGTTTTTCCTTGCACGACTTGTAGCATCACGTGAGGGAAATCTGTAAGTAAAAGTCAAGCTGAAGCCATTTATAATGGCAGCACCATGATTGTTACTGCTGACAGCTGCAATTACAGGCACTCCCTTCGATCGCTCCTCACTGGGGGAAGCGGAGCCAGCACCAGAGTTGGGAAGGGGTTGGGAGCGGCTTTTCCAGAGCTGCACCCCCTCTCCAGTGGACCTTGTCACCCACAGGCAGAGGCCAGGGAGGGTTTGGGGGAGGGATGTAGGGTGGGGAGTAACCCCCAGTAAGGAAGGTTTGGGGAGGGATGCAGGATGCTCCCCAGTAAGGAGAGCTCATTGAACACATCAGCGGGTGCTCACCTCTGTGGGCACAACATCAGCTGGTGCTCACCTCCATGGGCAGGATGGGGGATTGCCCCGGGGCTGTGCAGGGACAGACAGCGGGTCCAAGCACTTGCCGGGAGAAATGCTGCTGGTGGCCCCGGATAAGCCCAAGGTGGGCTGCAGGTGAGGGTCACTGCCGGGCACATCTTGCCAACACTATGGTCTAGATCTCCTGCCTGTGAGCTGTCACAGTGGCTGGGGAGCTGCCAGGGGATTTGAGAGCTGGGTACCTGTGCCTGGTGCAACACCAGAGGGACGCAGAACCAGGTGTGGTGCAAGCAGGGGATGGGTGGGCAGCACACCTTGCCTGGGGGAGAGGTAGAGCAAAATGAGGGACGTCTGTGGCCTTGCAGTGACAGGGCAGTGACAAATGGAGCCATTACTCGCTGTTTGCTGCTGCACGGAGATGTGAGACAAGGGGGAGCTGGCAAGAGGCAGGGTAGCGTGGAGGTGGCAGCCCTGCAGCAGCTGAACCTCAGTGGGGCTTTCCTGCTGAACGCCTCAGCTCTGTCTTCTTAACGCAGTTTCAGGGGAACTGAAACGTCTGAAAGCGAGCTAAATTTCATAATTAGCTTAGGTGAAAAAAAAACCCTTAAGAAATGACTTTTTATTTTGCTGTTTTCAATGAATAACACCTAGGGTTTTGTTTCAAAACTAAGAGCTCTGCTGCGGTTTTTGCACATGCATGAAAAAAGATGGGAAAGAGGATGGATGGAGCAGGAGGCTGAGTAAAGTGAAACAAAAATGAAGCTTTTTGTGTTTGTTTCACACCAAGCAAAACAGTCTAGGTCAACCAAACTGAAATTTCTCCTTATGTTTTTCATTTGAATTTAGAAAACAAAATACCATACAAAATTTCATCTGACTGCCCCGAACCGAAAAGGCTTAGTAGTGAAATATCTCTGTCCATGGAAAGATCCACTATTTGCACAGCTCCGGCTGCAACCTTTGAACCGCTGGCCAGCTGCCATGTTGCAACCACGCTGTCGCTGGTATCAGCCCAGCAAGGCTTCAGGCACGACTGGGGAGCAGCGCTTGGCACCTGGCAGAGGAGTTTTTCCATCAGTGTTTAAAAGGTTTAATGATATGCTGGGGAGAGGGGAGATTTATGCACTTCTGAGGAGGGTTATGCATTCCTTTTCCATCACAGCTACTGATTTGTATTCACCACAGCACGGGAATTTATGGAAGGAGAGAATCGATGTTTTATTGATATCTAAAAAACCTATATGATGGATGTGCTAATTACATGCTTTTCTCCCAGACCCCCTTTATTACACACAAACAAATGGCCCTGGTGCTGTAACGAATGCAGGTAAAATGTGCAACGAGCCGACCTCCGCGGAGGTGATGCATGCGAGGGAGAACTTGCTTATGCCGGGACAGAGAACTCGGCCCTTTGTTTAGCTTCTTCCCTGGCCAGTATTGAATTTTGGTTTCCTGTTGCCTCTAATTCCATTTCCATTTCATGGAAATCACCTCGCTTCTCAGGGACAGGGGGGCACGGTTCTCGCAGCCACACTGCAGGCTCCTGGCTGCTACGGCATCTATCGGCTCCCAAAAATATTGAGCAGGGTGTGTGCATTTGCTCTAGCTTGCTAAGGGGGGACACATGCACAGGGTGAACAATGAGCAGGGTTTTTTTCATCTCTCTGCTAAAGCAGTGAGCGTGTAGAGTAGAGGGGCAGCGGTGGGTGGTCGTATCCCCTCCTCCCTCTCCCACTGCAGGGGTGAAGGCGAGCTGGGTGCCATGACATGTATCATGTGTAGCGATACATGTAAAAAAATCCATATTCCAGATGTAAGTCACAGCTCGAGACAGGCACACGCTGCCCCGTCCCTGCCTGACCAGCCAGATGCTGCTCCAGCCCGAGCCCCATGCGAGCCCTCGTCCTGTGGGTCGGGGCAGGGAAGGATGACAGCTCTGCTCAATGCAGGGAGGCAGCTGAGCTCCGGGGTCTGCTTTCTGCATGGGGGATATGGGGTTTGGGGAGCCACCAGAGCAGTGAAAGGACCTTCTCAGTGCAGGACTCGGAATAGATGTAAGAGGTGGTAGCACCATAGAAGAGAAGGTGGGATAAAGCACGGAGCCCGAAGCATCACACTGGCGTGCCACCTGCCAGAAATTCACAGCATGGCTTGGTTTGTCACAGTGGGGACTTTCTGATCTTGAGGGCCAGCAGAAAAGCTCTTGGCCATCAGCCTCGTCTCCTGCCAAGAGGAGGCTTTGGCAGGCAGACGCCATCTGCGCAGCTCCAGGCTTCATCAGTGGGCAAAGCCTGTCCCAGCCTGGGGGTCCCCGGCTTGGAGGGGGGCTTGGCGGGGTCCCACGGGGATGTTTGGCAAAGGCAAAGGCTCGGTCAGGAGTGGGTCTCCCCTCGGTCCCTCCTGCGTCCTGGCCATGGGAGCTCCTGCACGGGGATAGTGGGAGGCAGGATGGGGAGGAGGCTTCTCCCCCCGGGGCGCAGGCACAGGGGGCAAATCGCCAAGGAGTTGGAGGAGACGAGAGCGGTGGGACGAGGACACGTGCAATGGGTAGCCTGGAGGAGCTCAGGAGACAGGAGAGGACATTTATTAACCAGAGGCGCAGCTCTGCCTGGAGCAGAGGTGGTGTGTGCTGGGTCGAGGTGTGCTGGGGGCTGTGCCATGGGAGGGGAGCGTGCCTGGGCTCCCCCTGCTCCCCATGCCCCTCGCCCTCAGGAGGGCACGCATGTGCCCAGCCTGCAGGCTGCTCCTCCTCTGTAGACAGGTGTCTCCTGCAGTAAAATGCACAGCCACAAACAAACCAGCTCTTAATTGCCTCTTTCTCCTTTTGTTGTGGAAAAAAAAATGTAATCATAGCTTAGCTTGCAGGGATCCCTTCAGATGTTCCTTTCAGGCTAACCGGGGTTTGGTGTGCGCAGTGGCCTCTGCCCTCGGCAGAGGGACAATGACAGGTCTCCAGGCTGACCGGCAGGATGGATATGATAATTATACAGGGATATTTTTTCTCTGCTCGGCACTGCTGGTCACAGCCTGTTATTGTATCCCTGCGATCCCAGCGCGGGACCTGGGGCTGACCCACACGCGCGGCTCATGCAAGGGCCCTGCACAATTTTCTTTACCACTCGGTGCTCATAACGCTTCTGGTTTTGTGTGCTCTGCAGCCAGGGGCTGGGAGAATGGGCCGAATTTGGCCTGGCTCATACTGGGATGACTGGGGCTCTCCCAGCCCTGTGGCACTTCATGTTTGCAGGGGGTGGTTGGTGCATCTGGCACAAAGGCATCGCCGCTGGTGTCCCCCGAGCCCCAGTCCTGCCCTCTCCCAGGCTGCTGAGGACCAGCAACTAAATAAACATCATCCCGCAGAGCAGGCGCAGCATGTCTGAGCCCAGCATCCCCATCCTCAGTGTTTCCATGCCAGGCTCCTAAAACCTCCACGGGTGCCTTGCATCAAACCTGCTCCCACGCCTGCCAAAGTGAGGGGGTGGAAGGAAGGATCAGGCCCTCGTTGCAGTCACTCTTTAAAAAAAAGGCAAGGAAAAAGTGAGAGAGATCTAGTAGGAGCTGCAAGTGCTCTGGCAAAGAAACCCAGCAAGGTAGCAAGGCCTCTCTCACCATGGAGACGAGCCGGAGAGTGTGCTGAGGCTGTGCGCTTCGCTTAATTTGCTGCGAGTACTTTTTCCGAGCTATTCAGGGAGGGTTTCATCCTGCCAGCCTGCCCGTGTGCCTGTCCCTTGCTGAACGCCGGCAGGCTCGGACCAGGCGATGCTTCCCCATGGCGAGCGGGGCTGGTCGGGCGATGCAGCCAGCTGGGTGGAGCCGACCGGCTTCTGGTGGAGGGCGGCAGGGAGGACGAGTTCGCTGTAAATATTGCGGTCTGTTTATGAGGCTGGGTGTTAATGACGCACTGGAGAGGAGTTATTATTTTTTATTTGCAAGTGGCAGATCCAAGCTGCTTCCATCTTTCCCCCACTCCTGCTTCAAGCCGGGGCTTCATCCCCCCTGCACAAGCAAGGGGGCTGTTGGGGCTGCAGACCCGCTTGCAGAGCACCCTCCGTCTCCTCGGCAGGCAGCCCCCGGGGCAGAGCGGGTGCTTGCAGGCATGCTCCCAGCTCCGGCACAGCCGAGCCCATCTCCGCTCTGGTACCGAGCAGAGACTGGGACCGCATCGCCCCTCTCGCACGGGCTAGGATGCAGGGGTCCTCTCCTGCTCCATGGAGGGCTATGGTGTAGCTACGCTCCCGTGGTTGGACCCTGATCCCCTTCTTGTATGCACAGCCCAGGGATGGGGAGATTGCCATGGCTTGGTGGCCCGGTAGGAGAGTTGGTGGTGGCCCTGTGGGGCCATGTCTAGGGACTCCAGTGATGCTCCAGCTTGCTGCCCTGGCTGCGTTGGGGCTTTTTTCCCCCTAAGTAAAACCTCCCGCACCCAGTGAGGCAGGGAAGGGGCTGTGAAGGGAGTAAGAGAGTAAAAGCCAGCTTATTTCTGGCTCTGATGGAAGGTCTTTTTTCCACAGCTCCTGCATTTCCCCCTGCAAGCCCCAGGATGGAAAGATGGGTGCGTGCATTGCTCACAGGCTGCACAAATGAGTCTGTAGTGTCTGGGACGTGGCCAGAAGACCACAAGCAGCCGTGCGGATGGACCACGTCAGGCGTGGGATGCACCTTCACCCTCATCCTCCTGCCCCGGGGGGAATGAGAGGGGTGCATCCAACACCCAGCGCTTTGGAGCAAGATGGGGACCTCTAAAACCCCAGTGCAAAACCCCGGCTTGCTGCTTGCCCCTCTTCACCTCAGCTTGCCCACCCGTAAGACGGGGTCACGCTGTGGGGCAGCCCCCCGTGCGACGCAGCGGGCCGGGGGGAGCAGCGTGTCCCGGCCGGAGGAGGAGGAGGAGTGGGTCGGGGCGCTGCCAGGGTGGCCAAGGGTTTCCCCAGGGGACTCAGGGCCGCCATTTGCTGCGGCCGGGGGTGGAGGAGGGAGATGGGACTCGACAGCTGTGCCAGGGAGGGGGGAAACTCTCCGCCCGAAGTAGATACCGGGCTAAATATAAACCGCCTTTGGGATGGCGCCTGGCCGGGACCCCCGGGGCGGCGGGCAGGGCCACCACCCGGCACCCTGCACCCGCAGCCCGGGGGGAT
>WAAD01040916.1:210587-310392 GCA_013389945.1 Fregata magnificens | reverse complement strand
AAGGGCCTGGGCGGCCGCCGCACGGAACGCGGCGACGCCAGGTGGAAAAGTTGCGTTGGGGGCCGTGGGAAGCAGGGGTGCGGGCGGCTTTCCGTCCGGCACGACGTTCCGTGCCGCCGGCTTCGCCTGTGGTAACGGTGGGCGAAGTCTGATGGGACAGAGTCGTGCTAAATTCATCACTAGTTTTGGTTGCTCGCCTTCCCCCTCAGTGTGGATAGCCCTGCCGCCACGCCGCCTGCCCCTGCCGCGGAGACATCGGTTTGGCTTCAGCGGACTGCGCAGTGGGTTGGGGTCAGGTGTCGGTGTGGAGGATTTGGCCTTTGTCGTTGGCTGTGGCAGGTGACCGGAGGGTTGGTGGCCTGCCCCAGCGTCCGTCGAGTCTCTGCGGAGCGACTCGTCTGGTGAATACAGCTGCCTCGCCTGCGTCTGCCAGGCTCCCTGCGTGTGCTGGGCGACAAGGCGACCCAGGCAGGCTAGAGAAGGTGGCTGGGTGGTTTGCAGCACGGGGCTAGCGCTGGTGCTCACCTCCCTCTTACAGATATCGGGCACCTGCAGAAGCGACCCAGGTGTGAGCATTAAATCTTTGGGGCTTTGATGTGACCTGTGAGGGATGTGCCTGTGGAGATCTGTCTGTGGAGGGCCTTAGAGTGGACTGGGAAACTAAACTGGTTGGTTCTAGTTGTAATGTTGAACATGACTCCTTTTCCCATTCAGTTCCTGTGAACTGAGCGAGCTCTGGGATGCATCCTATGGGAATACACAATGTAACTTTTTTTTGCTGCTCCTGTGGGAGAATTTATGTAAAACAAACCAAAAAAGCACCGATTAAGATACAAAGATACCAAAAAAGATAATCACCTAAACTGGAGAAACAGAAAACTCTAAGTATTGTTACACCTAAGTACTGTTACCTAAAGAGTAAAAGTACAAATATGACTCACGTGTGTGGCAAGAGATGCTGCCTTGACTTGAAAACTGAATGTGGAACTGAATCCCAGCTGTTTGGATTAATAGTCAAAGTTGAGTGTGCGCATCTTCCCCATGGTTTTCCTCCCATGTGGAATACCTACTACTGCCACTTATAAGTGCGTCCTTTTTTTAATGCAATATTTAATTATCCTCTAAGCTCCTAGGCTACGGTTTGTGGACATTAATTGTATTAAAAGCAGACTGGTCACGTGAGGTTTTGTTTTCAAGTTTTCCTAGTGCTGAAACAGATCTCCAGGTTTCTCCTCCCCTTTTTAAGAAAAAGGAGGGTAGAAAACAAATACGAGGAGAACATTTAAGAATAACAAGACTACGCCTAGGGTGAGATGAAAAGAAAGGGTGTGTTTTTCTCTTCTGTGATTTTTTTTTGTCTGTACTCTCAGGAGATTTGTTGCAAATAACCTCTTATTTTTCGCTCTGTTGCAAATGCTTTGTAACTCCTAGGTGGAAATGGGAAGGCATTACTTGCATATCAGCTCGTGATTGTCAACAGACTCCGGAGGGTTTCCTGGTGTTAGCTCTGTAAGACCAACAAGGTGTTTAATGTTTAAAAATTACTTAAATCAGAAGCTATTTCACAACAGTTTTGATACAAGTCAGAAAAAGCTGATAACTAACACTGCGTCAGCACAGATTTCCCGTTGCCTTCAGCTGAGGGGAACAGGGCACCTCTGTCGTCTTCTCCTCTGTCCCTCTTGTCCCCGGCCAAGCAGGATGCAACAGCAAGTGCCTTGGCGCTCCTTGGTTTCAGGCTGTGCTCGGCTCCTGGGTTTCTGTACCTTTGGCTGCCCAGTGCTGTCCAGAAAGGTGCCGCCCCTGTTACGCAGTGCCTGGGAGGGCAGCACTGGTGGCGGAGATGGGAGAAGTTTGCTAGCACAGCTACTGCAGGATTATGCTCTGCTAACTTTTAAGTTTTGCAGCATTTTGTGCTTTAAATGAAAACGAGGGCGCTTAATGCAAGTTTTCTGTATTTAATTATAGCAGCTGTATCAGTATGCATAATGGGCTGCTAATATATTACTCTGGTGGACAGTAGTATTGCTAGCACACAAAAGGTGCTGACTCAGATCTGTCCACTGTCCTTGATTTGGCATCCTTGTCTTTCCTCAGTTTAGTGTTTTATGTCACTAAGGGTTTTAATTTAAGGTGCAGCACCATCATAAAAGAGGTGACAGTAACAGCTGAGCTGTCTGTTAAAATACTGTATATTATTTATTTCAAACTGTTTGGGTATATAGGCTTTTTCCTGGAATTTTATTACCTTTTATTGGAGGCCATTTCAGGATTTTATTACTTTTCTCTCTGATTTTGTTTATGTGTCAGAGACTTAAAAATAAGGGAATTGCTTAGTTGTCATCTCCAGTGAGGTTTTTAGAAGATGTTGCTGAGTTTATGACTCTGCCCCAGAACAGGAGGAACATACTAGTCAGTAGGGCTCTGGACTGGGACTGATTTTCTTTTTCTCCCCCTATTTTCTGTGTGGCTTTGGGCAAATCACTTGTCTGTGCCTTGAGTCTGTAATGGTGAAGTGAGGATAGTGCTTGGCTGTCATGTTGAGGATGCAAAGAACTGAGGTTCAGAAAGTGTAGTAATGGAGACCAATATAGTGGTCATCATTCAGAGAGGGGAGGAAATCCAGAACTTGCTGGAAATGATCGGTCTGAGAAAACTGCCCTGCCAGGAGGAGGATGTGCCTGTGCCTATGTAAATGCTGAGAGGTGCAGGCAAGCTGGAAATCCAGTGCCATTGGCAAAACGGGGCTTATGCTGCCTCTGGTGAGTGTAGGCTCAAGCATACGATCCCATTTTTTGCATGCCGTCTTTCAAATATTGTAGAACATGATGCCACAAAATCTGCCCTGAACGCGGGAGTTTCTGCCTGCAGCTTCCTGTTGCATGGAGCGGTGTGATGGCACTGACTCGGTGTTATCAGCGTCGCTCTCTCTGTCTCTCTGGGATGTACAGCCCCTTGGTCATCAGGGCCAGGACCCGTTGCCTTCTGTGGTTGATGTTTGCTTGTTCTTCCTTATGCCCCACTTTCGGTCAGTTGAGTACAGGGCTTTCCCACGGGTTGGGGCGGGTTAATGGGGCAGAGCTTCGGGCAGGAACAGGCAGGAATTCCTGTCTTGCCAAAGAAATTCAGCTTACTTGGCCTGTGTACAGTTAGAGCTTAGTCCTGCTGTCCATGGAGGTGAGTTCTGTTCTTGTTACTACTCCATAGGGAGGCTGCAAATATGATTCACCTTACCAGATTTGCAATCAGGTAAGAATATTTGGCTGGAACTCCCTGCTGTATAAATGTATTAGTTGAAAAATCAGCAAAGAGCTGTTTCACCACCACCACCAGGGGCTGGGGATCAGTTGTGGAGTAATGTGTAAGGAGAATCTCAAGGTTTCTCACAGTCTGGACCAGCAGCTGAAGTTGTATGGGGATGGTATGCAGCGCTAACACGTCTCTGAGCACCTGTCTATCAGAGCACTATTCTGAATGTTGTGACCTTCAGCTCTCAGGTGAAGGCTTCATCCAAGGTGTCTAAATTTCCATTTTGGCCACAAATGGAGATGTCTGCAGACACTTCCCATTTGGAGCTGCCTGGGTCATCTTTGTATGATTCATGACTATAATGCCTGCAGGAGACTCTGCACGCAGAAGCAATACTAGGAAGGTATTTAATGCATTCTGGCTGTCTTCTTTTTTCAATGCAGCCGATGAACTGTAAATGAGGAGAGCTAAGCATGAAGTGACCAGTCAGCCCCCTGGAGACCATCAGTAATTATTTTGTGGACACAGAATGAGAAACTCTGACTTGAAATACTAATACGGGCTCTTGTCTTTCTGCTGGTTATGGAGAAAAACAGCTTTTGAGGCCCTCCAGGGAAGTAGCAGTAGGGCAGAATCCTTCACAAAATTACACAGGCACGCACGCATATTTAGCTAAAACTCCCCTTCCTCAGCTCTCAGGCTCGGGTCCCCTCTAATGTTAGATTCCTGGTTGGTTTCTGATGCGTTATGGAGTCTTGCAGCGAAAAGAGGGAAGCCAAAACCTTTATTTTCTTCTTTCCAACAAACCCATTGCAAGCCTTTTTAATCTATCTTAAAATAGCAAACAGGGCACAAGTGCACTTTTTTCCCCCCTTAATGGATGAAATTTAACTACTGTTCCTTGATTTGTATTACTATCGATGTTACTAACAGTCTTTCCAATGCTGGAATGGCCTTTGAATGCCAAATCTAAAGAGAGGAAACTGCTGTTGTGTTTTGATGATGGTAGTGGAAAATTACTATTAAAACAGATGAGATTTTTTTTATCCAACTTGGCCAATTTTTGCACGTTAGATGTTGAACTAAAGAATTGCCAAGCAGGCATTTTCCATGCAGATAATGAATTTGCATTTTATTTCCATGTTTGTTTTGTTTTTTAAAACAAGTGGTCCAGTCCACCTCCGAGCACAGGAGAAAACATTTACAGTACAACAACATGAATCGTGACTGATTTATAGGACTTAACTGTTGCTAGCCCTTTCTCCTGTTTGCTCATGAAATGCAATATGTTGTTTTAAAGGCCCACTAGGATGTTCTAATTTGAATGAATTGCTCGCTGGGAGACAGTCAGATGTACAGAAAATTAATTTCAGTTACAGTCACTCATATCCTCTAACACTTTAAATGAAAACATAGTGTAACTAATAAATATCTTTCAGCATGGGTATGTTCTCTTTAAAGCCTGATTAATGATTCCATCCTCAGCATAAAATCCCCACCCTGTTAAGGTGAAGAATTGTTAGTTGATTTAAGCACTTCACCTGCCTGAACACTTGAGCATATTTCATAAAACATTTGATGAATGCAGTTTAGTTTTGCTTGGCTAACAAAATGTTCAACCACCAGCCTATGCCCACCTCCAGAACATACCTGTGTTCCCTCCCTGGGGTCTGCTTAAATACCCCATCCATGCTGGGCTTCCTTTGCACTGGGTGTGCCCTGTGTTATGGGGACTTGCTGTGATAACTGCTTTCCAGGGGCTGTTGCATTTGGAGCTGTGGTTTTGCTCTGGACTCTGGCTCTTACAGTCTTTCATCATCCCTGTGGGATATATAGCACTTTCATTTAAAAAAAAAAAAAAAAAAAAAATCCATTGCGTAAATTCATTCTCTATCACAATGATATTTTCATTTCAGTTAGACTCATTTTACCAGTGACGCCTGTATGCAAAGGGCTTACGGGAAAGGGGCATTGATAACAGCCAGATCTGGTGGGTCCTGACCCGTATTCCCTGGCTCTTCCAGACAGGGACAGAGGCACATTCACTTATACATTCTCCTGAGCTGACTTCAACAAAATATCTATGTTACCCGAATCTCAACCTGCTAATTGCTCTCTTCTTGAGACAATTATCAGCACTGGCCTCATCGCAGGAACGTGGTTGTGCCTTTGGAGCCCTGGGCAGGTGTAGCCTCTGTCAGTCCTCTGTGTTCCCCTTCATGGGCGAGCTTACGGAGGAGATATGGCTGCTAGACTTCCCTGCAATGAGAGGAAGGGTTTTGTATTTGTCCCATCAGTACACTACCCTATGGAAAACTGCCTAAATTCCACTGGCACCAAGTCCATTTTGTACTGGCTATAAGATTTTTTTCCATATATCTATCCACCAATTCTGTCTTGTTCCCTTGCTTCCTTGTGTTTCTTAATTTTTCCCCCCACATTTTAATTTCTGGCTTGCTTCTGACAGACTGGTTCATCTCTGGCACTCAGGCCTTGACTTGTCTCTCACGCAGTGCTTCCTATGCAGCCAGATGCCTCGGAGCAAATTCAGAAGCTGCTTGGCATTCCTTTGCTCTGAGTTTGTCTCCTTGCCTTCCAGAGGACCTTGAAAATAATTAAGCAAAGTCTGTTTACTTGAGCTTTGTGAGGAAGCAGGTGAATTTCAGCCTTAATGAATAATCATCTCTGTAGAAACCCTAATCAACAGAATTTTTCTTGATACTGGTGGAGGATGAGGCATTTGGCTGGGTAATAAACATAACATTAAGTGAGAAATAGCTTGCTGGTTATCCCTGTTGGGTAATGCATGCAAAAGAAATGAGCTGCATAACAAAATTGCTTCCCTTGCATCACACAAAGAAAACACAGGGATGCAGGGATGCTAATAACTGCGAGAGCAGTAAAATGAGGGAGGGTAAGGTGGGGTTGAGTTGTGTCAGTTCTTTCCCTGAAAAACCTTTGCGCTGGCACAAGCACAAAATTACCCTGAAACCATCAGAACCCAGTATTTCCTTATGCGAGTCCCCTTCCCTTTGCTTTGTTCTAACAGAAGGAAATTTCTTTTCTTTAGGTGAAGTTTGGAACCTGTAACACTCCCAAGCCAAGCTTCTTTGATTTTGAGGGAAAGCAGAAATGGTAAGAGAAAATCCTTATAATTCCTAGCAATTTCTGGCTCTACTTCTTTTGTTGCATCTTGCCTCATCTGTTGACAGATTATGGACCTAGAGGATGTCAGCTCTGAGAGTCTGCCACTGAACTGGCTTTAAAATCCTTTGTTTAATAGGGAAATGTTTGCTGCTATGCATGATGCAGACATGAAATACCAGACTCCTGTATTTACCTTGTTCATCCAGAATTAGCCTGCACACAACAAACATTTTGTGAACATAGGTACAGCTTTACAAACAGCTTTACTTGGTGAACACAAACTATGTTCCAGCCTGGATCAGGATCCCCTGAAAGATCCTTCCACAGCAGAGTGCTGCACTGGCAGTGGCCATGGATGGCTTCAGAGAAAAGTTGACCATTTGAAACTGAATGAAAGATGGCTTTGCACCCCCTGAAAGTATTTAGATGAATCTGTTCACTGTGTTCCACTGATGACACTATAAAAACACATTGTGCTGTCTCCGAGTGGCTTGCTGATGTTTTGCTCTCTTCTCCTAGGGAGGCTTGGAAAGCCCTGGGAGAGACCAGCCCTCATCAAGCTATGCAGGAGTATGTTGCTACAGTGAAAAAACTGGACCCCAGTTGGAATCCACAGGTAGGAAACATGAAAGTATTGTTCAGAAAACAAACCAGTATTTGTGTCTTTGTAAAACTAACAATGGTTCAGCTTCATACGGATTTTAATTGCTGCATGGCAAACTTCATTTTTGAGCAGATTAAAGTCGAACTTTTAAAACTCTCCTTTTGTTATGACTAAAATATGAAGAACCATCTCTTTCATTCATAATTATCTTCATTACAGTGAGCACATGCACAGGGTTGGTTTGGCTATAGTGATCTAATTTATTTTGCTTTTATTGGTTCATGCTGTATTTAGCATGTAAAGATACTTTTTATCCTTTTCTCATCTTTCTCTTTTCAACTACTATTTAAATGTTGATCAATACAAAGTAATCTCCATGAAAGTGACATGAACTGAATGATCAATTCTAAAAATGTTTCCTTTTTGTTTCGATGCAGCAAATTACCAAATCTGATTATGATTAGGTACTCCAACATAACAAGTGTGTATCCTGTATGTGTGTGTTATAGGGAGACTGTACTGTCATTTTAATTAATCTGTCTTTCATCTACCAGGTTTATTACTTGATTGAATATTTAAGGATATCTCCCTGTTTATAGACTGATTGTTATACAATTTTTAAAGAGGATTGCTCTTTAGAAAAAGTGTTGCCTTTGATTGGAGATAGAGCGGAGATATTTCACTAAGAGCAAAATGCTGAAGGCATGGTAATTTCTTTTCACGGTAGGAAATTGATTCTTTTTTGGTCCTGCGCTTTGGAAGCAAAATCTTGTGTGAGCTCAAGCCTATGAATCAAGAATTTGATTCTCAGTTGCTCTTTTGGAGACTTAAGAGTAATAGTTTTTTCTTCACTAGTTCATGTTTCATGGTGTTGATCCTGGTTTTGTAGCAAAGAAATATTGTCATTTAGAGGAAACCCTTTTTAATGCCCTTGGGGAAAATAGTTTTATATGCTGTGCAGTGCAGTTAGCAACATGCTGTGAAGTGCAGTTAGCAAAAGCTAGCTGCATGCTGTGTAAATTCTTGTCCAATCTAAAATTCTCATACAGAAATACAATAATTTAAAAAGAATCCATGTACAATCCTGAATGAAGAAAGTGTCTAGCAGTGTAAAGTGAAACATATGAATATTCATTAAACAATGAAAAAAAAGCCCAAACACCCAACACTTTCCTCAATTTTTATGGGTAGAGCTTCTGTTCATAAAAAGACTTCTCATGCATGGTGACAAGCTTAGCTTTGGGTACTCCCTTCACTTTCTTGCCTCAGAGAAATACTTATTGTCACAGGTGTGACCTTCAGGTTACAAAGCTGTCAGCTGGGAAAGTGAAATAGTCTGTTAGTTTCAAAAAAAAAAAAAAAAAATTAAAGAAGCCATATAGCAAACAAAGAATGGTTTGCCACGCTGCTCCTCCCCTCTTCCCCTAAGGTGAGGAATGAATGCGTGTGAGCACGTTTCTTCCCCTTGCTATCCTTGCATAAGCCTGTCCCCAGGACTCAGCAGAAACTAGACTCTGCTGGGTAATGCTGTTGCACCAGCGTGTTTGCTCATTCATGAGTTGCTCCGTCCTCCCTTTTTGAATAGTTCATGCAAGAAGTGTGGGCTTGCAGGAGGAGAGCAATGCTGGAGCTTGAGCAGAAGTTTCTGTGAAGATGGCAGGGCTGAGTTGTCAGAGTGGTTTAAAGAAATGTGATTTTCTTCACATGCTTTTGTTGCAGTGTATAAATAGCTGCGCTTCTCTCACCCATGTAACTATGCATGTATTTCTTGCCTTTTGAAGCCAATGATTTTTTTCCTTAGTGTAGTCTCAGTGCACAGAGCTGTAATGCTGAGGAAAATCCATAGGGCGTTATCTGGTTTACTGTCCCTGCACCACTGCACAGGTGCCACATTTCTTGTCCTGACTCTTTCCTTTTCCTGTGCCTTGCCTATGACTGAGCTAGAAACCTGATAAGAGGTCTGAGTGCTTTACATTGAAGGAATATGCTCAGGTGCAGAAAGACCTAGCAGAGGAAGTTACGTTAGCAGAGAATGTAATTTAAAAGTTAGCATTAACATTGCTTTCTTTAAAAGAAGTCACCTGTCCTTCCTACTACATCTTCCTTTTAATTCCACTTCTATACAAACAAAATGCTATCAGGAGTCCGCTTGTTCTGATCTGTCTCATGCTGCTCTGTACTCTTACACCACCACCACCACCCCCCCCCCCGGCCAAATCCACCTTCCGGAGCCACGAGAGGGAGCTCTGTTCTTTGAAATGATGGAGATGCATGTGTCAGGGGATGGAGATAAAATAGCTATTTTAGTCTTCAAATTTCAAATTGGATTTATAGGAAAAGATCTGTGGGTACATTACAAGGTGCTTCATCACTGTCATTGTGTCTCCTTTACATGCTCATCTGCTGGGTTCCTTTGAATTTTTCTTACGTTCAGTAGATCATGAATGAAATACTCCTAGTATTTGGTTAAAAGCAGTAAAGTGAAGTGCTTGGTACAAATTTGAAAAGTTTGGCTTTCAGATCATTATGAATCATAAATAGTAATTACAGTGCAAGAGTGTTGAATTTGTCATTGTGCAGCTTCATGAATTTAGCTATTGTAAAGCTTTCTCAATATTACCTACATATTTTCTCAACAGTTCACCTCATCCTTTAAAGTTGTTCTTGTGTGTTATCTTAAATCCTCTTCAGTCTCCTGTTTCATATATTTGCAAAGGGTTTTTAATGTCTTGATCCTTTAGTACTAAATATGCAAAATTTAAAACTTAGAAACACCTTATCTTTTGCGTAGGTTCATTTTTTTTTCCCAGCAGATTTGCTGCTGTTCTGCAGCTTTCAGGCTGTCAGTATTTTTCTTAATAAATAGAATGGAACTAAATGTAGTATTTCTTATGCGGTCCAAATAGATCCACTTCTTCATTCCTTTTTCTTGATTCTTCATTGATTCATTCTTTCATATTGACCTTGCAGTTTCTGTATTAGTACATTTTCAGCATCAGACTGTAACTGCTATAATTTAGTTATCTTTGCTTGTTTTGGATGGAAAAAGAAAAAAACAAAGTAAAAGCATTCTGATGCAGTAGGAGCACCCTGAATTTGTGTTCAGAAGCAATGGGAACACCAGTAGCAGCCAAAATCTGGCCTGCTGCTTCCTACTCCTGCATGTAGTTTGGAGTACCTGCACTTTATTAGGAGACAGCTGAACATGGAGAGGCAGTGGCACAGCTGTTCTCTGCTCTGTGAAGCTGGTATGCCACTTTTGACAGTAGAGGCACATCTGTTGGCTCATCTCCATAGCTATTTCCAATGTGTTTTAGTTTCTTCTGCACCCTTGCTGCTAGCAGGTTTTCTGATAGTCATGCCTAATCTTTTCTTTCAGAGCTTTGTGTAAAACCTGGAAAGAAATGATCAGACTGTATTTATTTTCAGCAATTTTGTTTGCTAAGAAATCTTTAAAATAGCAGATAACCTAAAGGATATTGAGGTGAGATCCATTATCTTTACGTTCATGAAGCTGCAGGAATCTCCTTGCTGTATTTATCTTGAACCCAGAAGTCTAGAACCAACAATCACAGTTGCCTTTCTGGATGCTTTGCAGTTAGGTCTTCCTATGTTGGCGTGGGTCTTACTGTGGTTTGTGTCGTAGGTTTTGTTCCTTTTCCCAAGAACAGCTGTTAGTAGGAGGTCAGGGCTATACTTTTCCATGCTTGTCTCCGTTCTCCTCTTGATGCAGTCTTCCTTCATCATCTTCTACCTTTTAGCGCATCTTTTGTTTCTTATTCTTTCTTGTGAGTCATTCCTTTCAGTCTGAAGTTCCAGGCAGTGGAAAGGTAATTGCTTGGACCAGCTCAGCTCTATTTGCATATTTCAGAGACATCACCTGTCCTTCAAGTCTATTCACTCTTCCTCCAGAACAGAATAAAACTTATGAAGCAATTCTTTTGTGTTCTCTATCCTTAAACAGAAATGTTTCATGCCGTCAACACCTCCCACTGCTTTGGGTCCCTTAGAGAGGTATATGTGTCCTGGCTGCTTTGCTTCTGGTACGTTCACCTGTCGTCTTCCTGCTTTACTGGCAGCAAATGACATGTTGCTTTCAGTGGCTTTTGCTGATGTGCGTGTGAGTTTGGCAATGATATCCATCTGCTCTCCCTGCCAGCCACCTGCAGCTTATTGCCTACGTGTGCTCATCCCTCTGACCCCTCTTCTCCTGCTGTGGCTCTGCGGTACCTGCTGTTGTGGTGCTATCCTGCAGGCTCAGCAGTGGGTTTGGTGATTTAGGGAGGTTCACCTTCATAAGCTGGTTGTCTTGCATCTTTATGCAATAACTTTGTTCTTGTGTACATCACCATCTCTACTGTATAATTGGGCATTTCGAGTACTTGCAGTTTTTGAGACAGTCTTAGTGGCTATATTTCCATTCTCCCACACACTCTAAAATTCTAATCTCTGTCATGTATTTCATATCACAAATCCCCATTGGCTGTAAGCATCCAGATTTTTCAAACCTCAGATTGACATGGGAGCGTATCCGCAGGCACTGACCATCTGGAGGCGGGAGTGGGACAGCACCTCTTTTGCTCAGCAGCGTTGTACACATCTCTTCAACTGAGTTCATGTGGCAAGGGACGTGGGTGGAGGTGTGTACATGATGCTGCAGTGAGGCAGTTAGGAGCTGTTATTGATTGTTTCTTGTAACAAGACGGTTATATGGCACAGCTTAAACAATAAAAATAAATAATAAAAAAAGAATCCAGATTTGATCATCAGTTTTAGCCTTCCATTTGCTGATTGCAGTTTTGGCATCTCTTGATTCTAAATATTTCCTTTTCCTATTTCTTATATTGCACATTTACCAGTTCCAATCTCAACAGCTTGTCACGCTACTAACTTCAGTGGTATCCTTCCCCAAACACTTAGAGGCCTTCTTTCTATTTGCTTTGACTGCTGAAACTTGCAGGACTTAATGATTTTCTATTTCTATAATTAAAAAAAAAAAAACCCTGGCATTTTAACTTGTTTGACTTGACTTCACCAATAATGCACTTAGTAAGATTTCTGCTATGTAGTGAGGAAAGTTGCATATTAGGAATCTGAAGACCAGAGACACGGCTCTAAGGCAAAGCAGGAAAGAAAGTAGACATTCACCAAACCTCTTTTTGAGCTCTTAAAGGTTTGAAATTCCAGTGCTGATGTTTGCAGGGGAGAAAGCTGCCCGTGTTTTTTTCAACTACTGTTCTGTGCCTTGTTTGAGTAGAGGAGGATTTATTTCTCTGTACTCTGGATCAAGTAGTCAATAGGAGTAAAATACCTCTATTGCTGTGTTGGTGTGGGAGCACAGAGTCTCAGTGTTCGGAGCAGCCAGGAGAGGACCCCTGGGGAATAGACAATCAATCTCATGAAAAAGAAAACAAACTTCAGAGTGAATAAAATAGCAAATGCACTATTGCTGCAGGCTCAGAGCAGTCCAGTAAGCTGGAAAACCTGCAGGCATAAAGCAAATTGACTTGTCCAGTGGCCAGTGGGTGTTTTTGCAGGAAGTACTGCAGGGGGCAATATTTGACAAGGTGGGTGGCCAGTTACCCTATGCACAAGGCTGTGCTCCATTCCCCCCTTCTTTTTGTTGAAATAACCTTTCTCTATCACAGTTTAAATGCAACAAGCTAACTAAATAACTAACTAACTAAAATGTGAAAAAGGGAATTTGCAATTCGAGGATACAGTGAAAAAGCAGGAGAAACAATTTCCAGATTTGCAGAGGAGCTGTGTTTGTATGTATGCTTTTTGTAGGTTGTACCAGGTGTTACTGAAATATTTTAACAATTGATTTAAATTTATGAGCCTCTTGTATTTAAATAGGATCTCCAAGGCAACTTAAAATTTCTGTAGTGACTCAAATACAAACTGTGTATCCAATTATGTTAAAACAGGCGTTTGGAAATCCAAACCTGAATTTTTCTTAAATTTGGCCTCATTGCTCAAATCTGGCCTGTTCATGTCTGCAGCAAGAACCTTTGCTCTTTCACTTTTTACAGGTTTTATGTTTGGTCAACTTCTAAGAATTACATTAGCTAATGCTAAATCATACTGTAGTTTCAGACTGAACTCTGTGGATCTCTTGGTTAGTACTGCAGGCCGATGGAATTTCTTCTGGAAATTAAGAAATGCATTAGAAAAACTGTGGTCCGTTAACAAAATGAGTGCACCCATCATGTTTTCCTGTTTTGTCTATCAGTCAAACAGATGTCTCCCTTGATAATCTGTCCAAGCAGCCATCGTTTGTGGTTGGGAACGAGCAGCAGAGTGGTGTGGGCAGGATTACAAGGGGGATGGGAAGAGCAGGAAGGGAAAAGACCTGTTTGGGTCTCTGCCTGTCACGAGCAGCAGTGTGTTCACATACCTGCTGTGCAGTTAGTTTGGGTAAATGTCTCAATTTATGGCTTGCTATACTGTGAGGTCAAAAACTTTGAAAAAAGTGACTTTATTTCTTTTGTAGTATAAAAGCAATTTAATTGCATCGTGTAAAGTGGGGACTAATCGAATTATGGCTGTGCTCCTTAAAGCTTGCCTTCCTGCGCTGTGCTAATGCAGCACACTGGGGAGAGGAGCCTCCTGTGTTCCTGCAAGCTATGCAGCCATGCTGCCAGGGTCTTTGCTCTTTACTGTGCCCGTTTCTTTCTGGGTTTGTAAAGATCCTTGTGTGTCAGTTCACCCTTAGTGAATTTCATGTTTGACTTTTTGTTTAGTTTTACCGAAATGTTAATAATTGTACTTAAGAATAAAAATTGTAATAAGATGCAGAAAACAAAGTGCACTGTTTGCTATATATATTTTGAAAGCTCTTATTTCAATGAATGACCACATTGGAAGAAGCAAATCGCTGAGATAATTCATAAACTCTAATCAGGCTCTTCACCTTAAAAAAAAAAAAAAAAAAAAAAAAAAAACAGCGACTAAAAAACTGATCAACCCCAGGCTTCTGGCTTTGGGACATGTAAGACTGCAATGTCCTCTGAGTTTAGGCAAACTGCAGAGTTGGGGGGTTTTTTGTGAACCACATTGCAGTTTGTGATAGTTTGGTATCCATCCTGAGAGGGGTTAGATCTTAACACAGAGGGATTCTTTTGCCCTGCTGCCTTTTGCTAGCTGTGTGAGGGACAGGCTCTAGCATGCAAGCAGAGTTAGTGGAAGATGCAGCCTTCCTGTGGGAGGGAGTAATCTGTGCTGTGCATGGCTAACGAAAGCTTGCAGTTTGTGTATACCTTACTCATAGATGCAAGACTACCAGGCAGAGTGATCCACCTTATTTTATCCAAGTTGGAAAAATGGCAGTTTATTAGCTACACAAATTAGGCCTTGAGTGTTTTGCTTTTGGAGCATGCTTTCAGAACCAATTTTTCTTACTAGCAAGGGGATGTTTTCTTGTTCCTGTTGTGTAAGACAGTAAAATATCACACTACAAACATGAACTAAATTTCCCTGTTCTTCTGCAATAAAGGTGGATGGTATTGCATCCTTTGCTTCTCTGTACCTTCTCATGAGGAAAGTGTGCTGATGCTTTAAGTACTTGATATAGGTCCTACTCATAAACAAAGCTGTCCATAGGTTATTTGCTACCTTTCTGTCCCTGTCTTTCCACACGTAACTGTTTATCAATTTTATTCTATGCAAGATAGCTCAACTCTGGCACACCAAGGTAGGAGGTAGTGTGTTGCCTACCTGCTTTGTCGTATAGACTGTTATGCTCTGAGCAGCAAATCAAATTCAGCTTCCTATTTATACTTACTGTTTTTAAAAGCAGCACAGGCTCATGGGCAGTGCAAGTCCTCACTCAGTACTGTGAAGATAACACTGCCATCCCTTGGCTGTTGTTTAAGCGAGGGAGCGGATTTATGAAATAGTATGTGTAACTTCTCGTAACGATGACAGCGTAGATGGGAGCTGGCGGTTGTTTGCCATGAACCTATGGCCCGAGGATGGAGTTGTCAGAGATGTCCTGAGGATGCTTTGTTCTAGCAAGTAACTCGCATCCCAGGCGTTGGGGTGCTGTGCTGGTGGGGCTGTCAGCTGTGGTGGTCTGGGATTTTGCCTGTGGACAAGCTTAATAAATGATAGGGCTTTTTCTCCTCTGCAGCTGCATTTTATTGTAGAGCACAAAACAAAATACCAGATCCAGTGTGAGATTTTTCAGTGTTTTGGAATTGTGGTTCTGGCAAGCTGTGCATAAGTGAAAAAGTTAAAATGAACAAGTGTCTCATGGTAGAAATATAAACAGCTGGAATATGTGTCAGCCTCCCACCCCCTGGGAGTCTGTTGGATTGTTCTCTTTGATTTTACATCTCCACAGAAATTTATGGTCTCAGCAGCTTTTATTTATGACATTGCAATCCTCGTTCAAGCGATTGATTGAAATACAACGGTGCCAAGCTGCAAGCCTGTATTTTAGAAAGGTTGAAGTTTAGAAAGCAAACCAGCAATGCAAACAGTCACATATTGAAAGCTGCACTGGAATCCTGTACAGAAGTTGCCCATGTTTCTATGTTCCTAGACTTTTTCAGAGTAAAAAATTATCATGACAAGGATTTATACATCTTCTCTCTTTTAAGCTGCCTGGTCTGGCTAAAAACATACTGTATGCTAAATATGCAATCTTACTAGCCCTGCAAGGGCTAACTTTTGCTTCTAACGATGTTAGCCGGCTCAGATCCAGCAGTGTTGATGCACTATGTTGTTAGTGTACTGTGGGCAGCGTAATATATTCTCTCGCAGCTACTTGAATGTAACAGTAGTTGTTTTCTGGAATTGCAAGGAAGAAACTGGGGGACTCATCATTTTTGGCTACCAATGCAGTGATTTTGGTTAAACATTTAAGTAAAGATTAAATATTTTTCCTTTTAATGTGTCAATGAATTAATTTTCATCATCTTGCACTAATTCAAAAAAATATCTTGTACTATCTGGAATGTATTCAGAAAAAAAAGAATAATTGGGGATGTAATTCTTCCTTGCTGATGTTGAGTGTGCTGCTGCAGCATAGTGATGTGTGTGGCATCCCAGCGTCATGATTCCTGGCTTACTGGTGGATTAAGATACTGCATGCTAGCCAGATATACCAGAGGCAACTGAAAAAAAAAAATCAAATAAACTTAAATATATATATCAAACTACTGGCATTCAGTGATGACAGGATGTAACAGAATGAGGCAAGGTACTTTACTGTGTAACTTTCTGTGCAGCAGGGACCTAGTTGCTTTTTTCTTTCCCCCTTAATAGATGTCCAGAAGTAACAGGTTTTGCTGTGTGGCTGTAGTGCACAGGTAGCAGTCCCACAGCACCTGGTTAATCTCTGATCCCACAGCTGTGGAATTGGAGGCATGGGACACAGCTGAGCTCTGGGATCTTAAAACTTCACTTGAGCAAGTGCTCTCCTAGCTGAGAAACCATCTCAATATCAGAGAAGGACCACCAGATCAGGTTTAAGTTACTGCTGACCCTCTGCTAAAGGTAGTTGCTGCTGTGGCTGAGTTGACAGAAAATGGACAGGTGTCGATACTTCCAGGGAGAGCCCAAGATCTTGGCTTAAATTGAGATGGCAAGGTTGAATTTGTTAAGCTGCCAGACCGTAAGCTGAAGTGGCTGAGATAGAACCAGGTATTGCCCTCTGCCATGTCTACCTTCAGGTGGCAGTTTCTGGCAAGGCAAGGAAGGATTTTAAATGCCACATGCGGTTTTCATTTGTTGCAGATTTTAGCAGCAATGCTGCTTCTCCCCAGCAACAAAAATGTGGATAACAAAAGTGTTGAAAAGTTTGTTTTTATGAAGAAGCTGTGTGAGGCTGGAAGCAGAAAAGAGCAGTGTTGTAGCATTAGGAGTAACTCCACCAGCAATCAAAACTTTCCTATTAGGTTCGTTTCTGTACTGAAACTCCACTGGCTAAAACAAGTTGGAAAATGAAACTTTTAGTAGTGGTGGGCAACATTACAAAATTGGGGTCTGGGGAGGTTGCAGCATGGGCTGACAGAGGCAAGGTGCTGAACCAAGCAGGATGCTGTCACAGGCTATAGGGGCAGGGGAGGTGAGCAGGCAGTGAGATGCAGCTTGGGGCAGAGGCAGAAAGCAGAGCAGGCTGAATGTCAGCCTGATGTGACAGGGGGTTTGGAAGGAGAGGAAAACCAAACAGGAAGCTGCAAAGGGAGGTGGGGAGGACCAGGAGGGTAAGAGTGCTTTCTCTGCTCACTCCCAGCTTCCTGCTGGTTGGGTTGCTTCCCAAGCAGCAGGGAGCCTCACTGACATCCCTGGACCCCAATATTTTCCTGGGGGCCCAGAAACCCAGAAGAGCCTGATTTAATGCACCCAAGTCCTGTCACCCTGGATAGCAAAGTGAGGTGGTGAGTGAGGGTGGGAGGAGCAGGGACAGTCTCCTCTGCTTGTGGCACAAGGTGGGTGTTCGGGAGGTGGGCTTTGGCTTCCTCTGCGGCTCGCTCAGGAGCTCGTCGCAGCCTCTTGTCAAACTCTTGGTCCTGTTTTGGCCAGCAACCCACCAGGCTGTGTGAGCAGCTTGACTCTTTTAAATGGGGAAGGGTGCAACCTCTAATTAAAAGAATCTAATTTTTCAAAGTAATTGAAGCTGTTGCAGAACTTTCAACTTGCTGTGTCAGAGGCTGTTAAAAAAATTCAGGAACTCGGGTGGAAATTACATGTTTCTCTAACTGTGGGATATGTAATGCCTTGATTTTTTAGGTGTGGAGTTGTAGACGTGTACTTGACGGTATTCAGACACAGGAAGGGTTCATGTACCCTGCTGCTTCACATGGCTATGTAAAGGCTGGTTTAAAGAGAGACTGTGATAATTAAAAATAGCATATGCTTTTAGTTAGGAGAAAATAGCTGCAATTGTTCTGTGTATAACATAAGCTATAGAATAATTAAGCTGTTTCTTTAGTGAAAATACAGCTTTTCGGATTAGAAAAAGGTTAAGTGGTTATGTTTACCTTGCTCTTTACCCGAAGTATCCAGGAGGTATTGAGTGTAATTACTGGAGATTAAGATTCTGTTTGGATGTTAGCTAACACATTGGTTAATGTCTTGTAAATGCTATTTGTCTCTTAGAGTGGAAAAAGAGTTATCCTTTAAAAGAGCATGTATTGTCTAGTACGTAGATACTTGGGCGCTATTGTACCCAATTACTCCTATTGTAAGAAAAGATGGCATTCCTTAAATGTCTCTAGAGCATCCTGTAAGTATTTTGAGCTGAACTAACCAGCACAAAGGCATGCAAAGGCTCAGACACAGCATCAATGCACAGCGCTAAAGGCTGTTGAGCAGGCAGCTGCCTCCAGATCCTGCTGCATCTTTCTGGCTGAGCCTGCGAAGGGTTACACTGTAACTTCAGAAACGGTCTGTTCCTGCTGAGATGCCCTGATCCTTCCCTTGCCTGAGTCTGTGGGGACAGTGACCAATGAAGATCTCTTCATTCTGTCATTTCTCTGTCTGCAGAGCTCATAAATCCACCCTCTGCCTTCATGACCCAGATCTGTTGGAGGAAACAAATTTCAGTGGCGGTGGTCAAGCAGTCTTGGAGCTGTTCCTTTTCGAATGGTGAAATTGGCCTCTGCTGCTGCTGTGATGATGTCTGGTCCAGTGTTGCTCCAGCAAGCAGAGGATGAATACTTCAACAGGCAGGCTGGGGGTGGGGGCTGATGTCCTAGCACTGCTTTATGTCTCAAAAGTTAGGGTTGCCTGAAGCTTTCAAGCTTCAGAGCACGTTTTATCCCAGGCTATGTTCAGTATTTCCAGTTTGACTCAGAATCTGTTTCTTGCCCATACGAATGTCTGTGTAAATCTGTATAAATGAATTACAGTTACAGTACAGGCTGTGTTTTTATGGATAGCGTGGTCCCCTCTGCCTGGGTGTCTGTGGATTTTCATATGGGCGATGTGACAGAAGTGATTGATTGCTTCCAGGACTGACGATGCAATGCTCTGTGTACCCCTTGTGAAAGTGCCTGATTTCTGCAGTGTCTCACGCTGGAAGGGTGCAAACAAGCCACTCATTTCACCCTTTGATCTGCAGACATTTGGAGTCTGCAAGTTATTGCAATGTCCACAAAAAGGAGATGAGGAAAGGAGAGTCTGCTGTCAATCTTGTGTTGCCACCTACATATCTGTTTTTCCATTTTAAAAAAAAAAAGCTCCACAAATCAAAAACTGTTGGAAACCACTGCACTAGGTTTTTTGATTGAGCATTTATTTCATTCCATGCATATGTTAAAATATATACAGTGAGTCATGAAATCACAGGTACTGGCAAACATAAAACTTGCTCAAAATTATGTTAAGCATTTTACATTTATTTCCCCTCCCCTGACTGTCTTTACTACTAATTTCCAACTGTGATTATGATGCAGTTATTAATTAACTCATTATAGGTTAAATGAGTAATCTGTGAGGCCTTGTTTTAGATCGCAGCACTGTTTAACTATGCAGCACAATCACATTAATTATAGTATGTTTGTGTTTATTTTTTAAATATTATTTGGAAAATATTTTCCCTGTCTTAGGTGATGTTTATAATAAGAGATATTAAATTTAAAAATATCTCATTGCAGATGAGATTTTTAAAAGAACCAGAAAACTTTTTTTTATGTAGCCATTAATGGAATGTTAACTAAACTTTCTGCAATATTTAAAACAAAACAAACCCCCGCCCCCCTCCCCCCCAACATTATCCTGCAGAGCGTACTGCCATTTTTATAGGACAGTTTGCTCAGATTGTTCAGATCCTCAGTGGTCTCTTGAAAATGCTCCAGGTGCTGAGTCATGTGCATGCTCTCGCTGAGCTGCTGCTGGGAGCCAAGAAGGATTGTTGAGAGAGGAATATTAAAATAGTCTGTTTATGACAGCCATTAATACGGCTGGTGCGGAGGGTACAGCAGCCTTTCATGAAAGGTGGCTTTACAGCAGAGTCTTAACAGGGAGGCTGCCCCCAGCTGGGGTGCGTCTTTGTCTTGTTTGGATATAACTGGTCTCTACTAGTCTGTGAAGAGTGGTGAGAAATGCTGAGCTCATACATTTTAGTGGGGAAGGGACGATTTTTAATGCTGTTCAAGTGTTTAATACAGCGCCTAATTTTATAGATGGTAAAATTGTTTTTCCTTTAGGAGCATCACCTCTGAAGGGTTGATATTTACCTTCCCTCCCGCTGCAGGTAGCATGAAGTTCAGCTGAGCTGTAAAGTCCGAAAGATACAGGTGGAAAATACCTTTGGAAGAGGACATTGTTTGTCCTCATTTCATGCTTCATTAGCTGTCCTGCCAGAGGACCCTCCTGCATTGTTACCGGGTCAGGAGCCTCCCGCGGTGTTGGGGGAGAGGGGGCATCTCCCCCTTGTCCAAGGGCTCTCATCTTTGGACCACCTGCATTTGGGGTGGAGTGCACCCTCCTCCCTTTGGGTCTCCTGGCACTGGCCTTAACTAGCGAAGGAAAAGACGGCAGCAATTATGGCATACACAATTAACGAGCTTCTAATCTCCAGCCTTGCGTGTAATTGCTGCTGTCAAATACAATTAGCGTCTGCCCAAGTTCCCTTCCCAGGGGGATGGCCAGGCCGTGGCACAGAGGGAGAGGAGGGGGGCGAGTGTCTGAAACTTTAGGAGAGTTTACATTTTCTTGTTGCCTCTCTAATAATCCGCACTCCTCAAATTGTGTCCAGAAATGTTAATCCAGAGCATTAAGGGGACATGGTGGCCAGCAACGCAGGCCTTGAGGTCTACTGTTGGGTTAACTCCTGTAAAGTGTCTTCTGTAAAATTTGTCACCTGAGACTATACCAGCTTAATTACAATTCAGTCAGCACACTTCAGGCATTTACTCGTACCTTCATGTGAGCCTGATGGGGTTACAGGATGTCTCCTGTCCTGTCATGGCAGCTGAGACTGGAGTTGCTGATGACCTCCCAGGTGTAGTTTGGGGACTTGGGATGCGGGCCAGGGTTTCTCCTGCCCTCACCAAGCAGACCTCTCTGAACATCCAGCACTTGCAGCTCCTCCAGGCTCAGTGGCTCAGGACCCTCAGTTGTGCCCCAAAGCCCTGCAGGCACCCTGTGAGGCCAAGGCAGATTTTGGTTGCTTCTTTGGTAGCTGCTGAAGGCTGCCATGTTCCTGTCGAGCAGGGCGTTTCGCTGTTCTGCTGCTGTGTATGCACCTTTCTGCAGACTGGTACGGAACAAGGTAATGTGTGTCCCTGGCCCCAGCACTGGGTTCTGCCCAGGGCCGTGCAGGGAAGCCAAGGAGCGTGCCATGCAGACACCTGCAGCTGTAGGAGTGGATGAGCTGTAGGAAGGTGAATTATGCAGAACAAATGCAGACTGGAATCTGCACTATGTATTTGCTGCTGCGGAAACACTTGAGAAGTTTTGATTGTAGTAATTTTGTTGGGAGTGTTTCTTGTCTGTGTCCCATAAAGCCGGATATAGCTGCTACTCTGACTCAAGTTGCATCAGGCTCAGAAGAAGAGAAAAATAATACAATAAGTAGCCTCAGACCATAACCTGAGATAAATTCTTCCATGCACTGTGGTGGCTCGGGTGTGAGATCCTGATGCATAGCTCTCAATTAAGTTGTCTCACTTTTCTGTTTCCAAGATGTGTGATGATAAAGAACTTAAGTTTTGACCGTTTTATGGCATTAGCCAGTGTAACTTTGAAGATAAGTATTTTGATGGGATGAACCTTTTTGCTAATGGCTTTCTCTTTTTCTTAAATATGTATTTATGTGAAGCTAGTTAAAGGTTTTGGGTGTGGAGAAAAGCCAGAGTGAGATGTGAGGGAATTGGGCGGGTGATAGATGTGCTGCACAGCACAGCCACGTGCCTTGCCAAACAGCTATTGCAGCTGTGTGTGCTGGGTGTCTAGACATGCAAAACTAGCCAGGCAGAGTTCTCATTTCACTCTGGATAAAATTGGGGTGCCCTACATTTAACCTATGCCTAGGATTTAGCTCTTCTGTTAACTCCAAGTTATGGTGTTGCTTGGGTTTTTTTGGAAAAAGCTTTACTGAAACTTGTGCTATTCCTGCTGTTTTGTAGTGTCTTTGTAGGACTTCTCTGTACCTTTCCTTCTGTCAGATTCATGAGTCCCTTGCCCTACATATAAAATATCTGTGTACCATTCGATCCAGTTCAGTCCTAGCTAATCACCGATGGTAAGTTCACTTGCGTCTCTGTAACGAGTTCTGGCACATGAGTTTAAAGTGAGTCATCAGAAGGGCCCTTGGAAGTACCATCTTGTTAAATCTGTTGTAGCCTGTTTCATGTAGATTGGAACCAAGCTTGGGCTCAGATATGAAAAACAATAAATCGCTGTCCTGTCTTCAAGGATTTAGCAAGAGTCTGGCCCACCAAACCAACCCCCGACAGGAAAATACCACTCTTCCTCTTAGATGATAATTTTCATCCCGCTCTCCAAAAATGCAAGAGGAGAAATGGATCATCCTGTGATCATGGGAGACTTTTAAGACCAAAATAGAATGTGAACTCAAAACCCTCACAAAGAAAATGTTTGTCTCTAATTGTTTTTCGTTTCCATAATGCTTAGTATGATAAAACTGTCTTCTCTTTCTCCTTTATTTTTCAATCATGATTAGACTTTAATGTTGTTAAAGCTTATAAGTGAGTTTGAGCTACTGTCTTGTTGAAGAGAAGATGGAGCTGAAATTTTCAGTGAGGCATTGGACAGGGTTTTTTAATGTGTCTGTCATTATATGTTAACCTCTGAACTGGGACACGACGTCTGTTTTATGGCTGACAACAATTTAAAAGTATACATCTTGACATCATGGATAAAGGAAGAAGGGGGAGTGGAGAAAAAAATGAATTAATGATGTTAGCAAATATTAGTCCCTGTATTTCCATTTTGTTCAGAAAGTGGTTGTCAGGCTTTGAGGCCGTCTGGAGCAGCATTGTCAGTGACAGCCAGTCCAGATGCGATTGTACCTTGAATCGAGCCGGTCTTTTATTGACAAATACAGTGCACTGAGGCAGGGATGAGGATGCTCTGCTGTCTGTTCTGGGAGGAGTGCGGCTTTTCTCCTGGCATTCCTGGTGACATTTGAGAAAGATAGTTCTGGGCTTAGTGGAGTTCTCTGCGCCAGTCCGTGAGCGCATCGGGAGTCAGGGGAGTTGAAAATGTCTCTTAATGAGTACGTATGCTGCATACCAAAGCACATATTTGCCCATGATTTATGCTAGCTTTGGTCAACCAGATCCACCTACCAAAGTTAACTGTCAAGAGTAATAGTGACTTTGATATGAGCCTTAATTGTACACGAGCAACAAAGAATCAATGGGCAAGAATTAGGGGAAAACACGAGAAACTCCAGTGCCTCTTAAGGCATCTCTTACACTTCTTTATCATCTCTTCCCAGATCTCTTACATGCCACTGCCTGTGCTTTGGCACTTGAGTGCAATCCTCCAAGGTTTCTTCCCATGCTGTCACAAATTCCCCTTTATTCCCATAGTTTTTAACTGGCAGTTTGAGGGCAAACCCCTCACGCTCGTGAAGCCCACAGTAATTTTGCCTTTTCTACAGCATCTGTCTTACGTGGTCCTGACTGCGGATAATGCGTCTGTCATCTCTCTCAAATTCAGGTTGCAAATAATGGGAGCCTGGGATCATGTTATTTCTTAACTATCATTAGTTACAGGTGTATCTGCAGTGCTTTTGGATAGTGCTGCCAGCAGTGAAAGAAATTGAGCTGTCTTAATTGAGAGCCACATAGTTAATTATTAGTACCTTTTTTTAAAGGAGGAGAAAGAGAATGTGCAGTGTCAGTTTTTAATTTCATTATGGTTTGCAAGCTAATGTGACTTTAAACTCACTGGTCATTGTCTGTGTATATGTAGCGTTTCCTTTATCTTTCCAGCCCTAAAAGGCCTTTTCTGCTCTAGAAATGTCAAGAGATTTAAGAAGGAAAGTGCATCTACACGTTACTGATCCCTTCAGCCAGTACGAGCAACAAATAAAAGCACTGGTTCCTGTTAGTACAATAGCTGTGATGTGGTTTGGAAGGAGCAACTGCTTCTGTCCCACCTCTTTCATTACCCAGTTTGGTACGTTGTGCTCAGATATTGCGTGCAAGTCCCTGGCAGGCTGGGTAGTATAGATATTGGAAGCAGGCAGATGACCTTATGGTATAGGCAAACTGTTGAGGGCGGCTGGGAAGAAACCGGTTTGTATCGGCGTCAAGGCAGAGTTAACGTTTTTGGGAAGAAGCGTTCCTCGTAGCCTGGACAGATTCCCCGTGGGAAGTCCAGTGGTGATGAATGGTGGAGCCGTGATGCTGTCTTTCATGGCTTTGCAGAGTAGGGGCACACATTAAATCCTGAGAGGATAGCCAAGACTTTTCCTGTACATTTTTCATAAACTTGTTCTACATACTGAGGACTGTGATGGAATAAGTTTGGTTCAACTTCCATAAATTGAATATTGAGTTACCTATTTGTGTGTGAAAGAGATGAGATAAAAGCTACTTGGACAAAGTAACCTGTATATGGATTAAAAGCCAGAGAAGTTTTTGCCTGAGCATTTTTGGGAAAGCCTTTATCGCTAAGTTTCCCAATGACCTTATGTGTACTCAATCAACATGATTAATCTTTGGTAGAAATGCATTGGTTGTGCAAAGAAGGTGAACTTAATCCAAGAAACCTTTTTTACAATTTCTGCCTCTAGAAAGATGAAATGTATTTTCTCAAGTGTTGTTTCTGACTTTGAAAAAAAGCAACAGCTAAAAACTGTAGTGGGAAGAGATGAAAGAATATAGATTAAAAATTTTTAGTAGTTTCTGATACTGGTTGAATGACCGCTGTCCCTCAGTATCAAAGAAGATAGACTAGTTGTGAGTATAGGTTCATTTTATAGAAATAACTCTTGCATGTACTAGCAGACGATCTGAAATTAATTTTCTTTATAGGTGGTGTGGAAATAATTGATGGACAGTAAGGTTCTCTGCTAAATAATTTTTTAAGAGGGGCATTGCACTGTAAAGACTCAAAGCCCTTTCCGTTTAGGAAAGAAGAACTTTTTGTCACCTTTTACTCTAAATTAGAGAAAGCCTACTTGCCATAGAATAGTTTTCAAAGCCAATTTCCTTTCAGTTTTTTCTTACAAAGAAGTATGTGATATCTGCAAACCCAAATATAAGAGCTTTGGGCTGGTACAGGAGAGCTGGAAGGTGGAACTGGTTGGCTCAAACTGGGCAGAATGTAAAAGTAAATGTGTTATGGGGAAACAGTAAATTGATTTAAAACAAAAGCAACCTGGGGAGCAGGAAGAAAGACAAATGTAAGCGTGTTTTATAAAAAAAAAAAAAAAAAATCAACATCTTTCTAGGTAGAATTCTGATGAGGCAGCAACGCTTTTTGGTGTAATCAGCAATGTATTGCAGCTACTGAGAGACTGCTAGAGGTTGGGACGGCTTTCCTTTTGCTTATGATTTTATTCACCCTGGGTGTGATAATCTCTCATCATGGAAAGCCACAGAACTGTCCACTGACAGCAGCACATTGCAATTAATGGGCTGGTTTTATAAGGAATTACTGCTGCAAATTGCAAACCAGTTTTGACTGCTTACCTGAACACCAAGATACTAGATGCCCTAGAAGAGTTAGGGTTTCTCGTGCCCTGCACCCCCTAATAGGGTCAGGCTTTCAGACAGCAGGCACTTAGCCCTTCCTGAAAGTCTGGCATCAATGTAAAGTCAGCCAATTGAAGATCCCAGGCTGCAGAATGTTTTTTTGAAAAGGTAGGCCTGAGGCTCCGTATCGATCAATCATTATTCTAATTGTTCATTTCTATTATGGTGGGAATCATTCAGAATCCTAGAGTTCCTGGGAGTAAATCATTTGGAAATGCTGCCCATTATTAAATTTAATTTTTAAATCTATATTAAATAGATTTATAAAGGCAAGCTTTGCAATCTAGTAACATAACATTATGCTACCTCACAGAGGCTCAGCTTTTGGGTCTGAAGGGGCCATGGCTGGCAGTGCTGCAGAGGCAACGCTTTGGCTTGTGAGTGGGACGGTGAGGCTGCCGAGCCTACCTTTTGGGTGACCCTTCTGGGCCACCTTCAGAGGAGCATTGATTTGGTTTGCTGAGAGATCCATCCAGCTGTTCTGGATGGAGAAGGGTCATGGGGTACGGTCTGCGGTGCAGATGAGGCTTCGAGAGGGCTGATCCCATCTCTGGGGCAGGGGGAAGGGTGGGAGATGGCAGAGGGGTCGCACCGGCTGGAGTGGGATGGGAGCCAGGATGCTGGACCAATCTTTGTTTTTCTTTCAGACTACAGAGAAGAGGGGAAAAGAAAGCAAAACTGCATTTGGAGGCCCAGTTGTCAGCTCATTATATCAAGAAGAAACAATCAGGTGATTATCTGCGCTGGACTTAAGTTAAACCCAGTATTTTTCTAATGTTATTTTGTTAAGCTTTTTTTTTTTTTTTTTTTTTAATATTGCACAAGTGTGGTGGCAACTACAACAGGATAATAAATGACAGGAAAGAACTTTTCAGGTCCATAATCATTTAAATCAATAACTGTCTGTATCATTGCCAGGTAGTAACCTTTCCCTAGCACGAGATGTGGGGGAAGGGCAAGGCTTCCCATTTTTCAGTTATATGGCTAAAAAAAGGTAATACTGGATATTTTTAATAGAAAGCTATTCAGACGCTACCTTTTTCAAATAGTTATTTCTTTACCAATACATTCATTAAGGATTGTTCAGTGAAGGTTTTAATGTTGAACAATGGCCTTCAGGAAGAGTTTGTACCTTATATCAAACTAATTTTTTCTAGCTTCTGCAGCTAGCATAGCAGAAACGCATCTACTGAACTAGAATGGCTGCTATTTAAAAACTCTGAAGGTGCAAGTAGTAAGTGACATTAGCTACTGAATAAGGACAGCTGGGTGTTCTTGTTTGGTTGGTTTTTTACTGTTCCAGACTACTAATCATGGGTATAACATTAACTCCAATACCTAAATGATTGCCTGGAGGATCTTTCAGAATACAGCATCGTCTTTTTAGTTAAAATGAACAGTCAGGGAAGACTAAATTTTTGAGCAGTGTTTGCTGTCATGTTGCAGTCATCCATTTATGTGTATACGATCCTATTTGTTTTATTGAATGTCTTGCATCATTTTAGTCCCAGGAAATTAAAAGATAAACACTGATTTCTCTAATCAGCCTCCTAAGCTTGCTGGGAACTTTCACGAAGTGTTAAAGCTCTAACACAGCATTTCTTTGACTTATTGTCACAAACTAATGAAAAATAAATGTTGAGCAGGTGGCTCCAAACCCTTTGCAAGGAAGTCAGGTAGAAATTGATATGGCTGTGTCCTGAGTAAGCAAATAGGGTGGCAGTTTTGTGCTCTGCAGTAGTGCGGGCACTTCCATCGGTGTTGCAATCCGCTTTATAGCAAGATTGAACAGTTGGCCAGGAGTAGCCGCCTCTGCCTCACATGGGGAGCCAATACATCTTTAACTTGCCCCTCAACCTTTTCCAGAGGTGGTCAGGCATGACCTTGGTTTAACACACTGTTTGAGGAATAGCATTTCTGCTAGCCACAAGCTCCTTTTTCTTCCCTGCTCTGTCAATGTAGGTCTCAGCCAACATCCTTGATCTCATAGTTTGACCTTGTGGTTTAAATCCTGTTCAAGCTCTTCTTTTAGGAGTGGAACATATCAGTGCTGCCCAGTGTTGGGTGCTAAGTATGAGCTATGCTTAGTCCTACAGTGCTTTCAGAGTCTTGGCTATCCCAAGTATTGCCTGTGCCCCTTCTTGGATATTAAATAGAGCCCAATATACAGGAAAACAGAGTTTGCTCTGGTTGGCTTGACTAGTCTGAATCTTCTTGTCATATTTTTTTTTTATTTCCACGAGAACATGACTTCTGCAGGACTTGAAGATAAGTACAGCTCCGAATACTTTTTTTCCAAAGATACCATGAGGAACATAATGTGCTGTATGTTTAGTATAGCATAGCTGTAGTCCTTACAAAATGAGGCTGTAGGCAGATGTAGTCTCTAACACAGCTGGAATATGGTGATTCTGCTGAAAGTGAGTTAAATGAAGTCTTCTGACAGAATGGAAACTCGTGGTCTGTTAGCACAGCTTGGCTCACAGGCATCAGTGTCTTCAGTTGCAAGATAGGAAGTGAGCAAGTGTCATCATAATTTCACCCGCACGCAGGTTGTACAGCTTCAACTTTCTCCATGCAGTTGCCCATGTATTATGGCTTTTGTCTACTGTTCATTCTTGTACTAGAACAGGGAATAAATGTATGCAAGTATAGGCACATCTCTAATGGTGATAATTATAATAGCAAACGCATAGCCCTAAACAGCAAAATTGCACTGGTACCAAATCTGCAAACAGATGAGCCAAAGAAGGATGGCTCTAAACATTCAATTTGGCATCCAAGTTTATCTAGAGCACGGAGTGAATTGATTTGATAGTAATACCACTCACCTGAGAAGGGTGACTTTTCTGAGGCTGTGAGTAGTTACTTAGAAGAACATAACGTTAGCATTCAGTAATACTTCAATGCATTTGTAAATAAAATGTAGTCTTAAAAAGATAAGGCATTTTCTGTAGAGGAAGAAAATGGAAATGTTTAAGGGGAAAGAAAACTTAATAGCTTGAGCCAGCATAAACTTAAATACATTGATAGTTATGGGTAAGCCCCATGCTGAAAGTTCAGTGTGTATGTGTATGCTACCTGGAAACCTAAGGTCTGAGAAAAGAAACTTTGATGCAGACTGTTTTATTGACTGAGTTGTCTATGGTGGGCCTTACTGAAGCTTTACAACAAGCTTGCAAAACTTGGAATATTAATGAAACCACTTTATTCTCTGTTCCCTGGGGCTGTTGATAGAATAAGTATTTTCTAGTTACAGGATCATATTAAGGAAGCCTGGAATAAGCAAAAAAAAAAAAAAAAATCTTATTTTGTGTACTAAAAACTAAAACTCGAGTCCTCCTCAGCCAGGGGTTCTGACAGACTGCTGCAAGCAATTTCTCAGCAGGCATTACTCTGCCAAACACAGCCTACCATATGCCCTTTAGGATTCCGCTGATGCAAAGGCAGGAAAAGGCTGTCTAATTAATCTGGAGCTCGGCATCTTCACAACCTTGCCTTGCACCAGGAGATAGACAAGAATGCAAGTGCCGCGTTTTGAAGGTTCACCTAAGCAGGTTGACTTACTTTTATTCTTACCAGAAGCTTTTGAACAGTTTAACAAATGATTAACCTCCTTCAAGCTGCTGCTATGTAATAGGAAGATGAGAGATCTTGTTTTTAGTGTAAACCACTAGTTTACCATCAGCAGTAAGTTACCAAGCAAAGCAGCAATGCCATTGCTTTTAAGCTGAGTGTCTAAAATTATGCATAAATAATGCTTACATTCCTTTTGTGGAATGAAATGCTTGGGTTTTAGGGTGCAGATCTGTAAATGTTGGACAAAATGGAGTTACCATACCCTACCTTAAAGTCAGGTGGATCAGAAGTTGGAGGAACTGGGATGGTGCCAGGGCTGATTTTGCCTTATCGCTAATTATCTCAAATGTTTCTGCTTTGAGAACAAGACGGAAAAATGGTCAGTCTGGCTCAGAGAAGTACATTGCACTGATTCCAAATAAATTCAAGAGCATCCGTAGGAACAGGTTATACTGATCTAATTAAATCAATTTAGAAAGAGATTCGGTTAAATCAGTGCAATTTGTGTGTTCATAGATCAATCCTCAAATCAGGAGAAGGTCTCTTGAGCTAATGAGGCATAGCAGTTATTTACTTTGGGGTGCTGGGTACTGGTCATCAATTAGGAGTCATTAACAAACCCTGGCAATAAAGAGCTCAAGTACCCCCAGTGACTAATGAGGAGCAGTTGCAGAATGTATTAGCATAGTGCTCTGCCTCTGTGTTTCTCTGCAAATCACTTATCGCACTTCGGGCATTACATAAAAATAACACATGCTGGTGACTGATGATGGGACTTGGAGGTTCCCCTGCAAGGAAGGCTTTAGAAATTATCTGTGATTTCAGGCTGGGTGTAGTGGTGGGGGGTTTTTTACTGCTGCATAAAGCTTTATGTCTCTTTTCTGGTCTTATTACCAGAACAAAATTGGTAGTAGTTGAGCTCTTTCATGATCAAATAGCTATAATTACAGGTTCACAAACCTGGGAAATGAGCAGTGAGATGAGGTTGACTGATGTGTCACCAATATAAATCTAATGTAAGACACAAATTGAGGGAGATGCCAAAAATACCATAGCATTGGAAAGTCAACTTTATTTTTCAATATTTTTTTTAAAGCGGGGCCAGGGGCAAGGCTGTTTATAAATGTTTCCAGCAAACTCAAGCATTGACTTGGCAGATGGAGAACGCAAAATAATGTTGCCAAATGTCTGTGTCCCTTTCCACTTCCACTGGAGGAGCCCTCCTGCGCTCTGCCGTGGGCTGCCTGCACGCAGCCTTGGCATGCCAGGATAGGAATGACATCCACTCGTGGGCAAGGAGGCCTCCCTGAGCTATGCTTTACACTTCTGCCATCCCAAGGGATGCTGAAGAAGCCCTTTTCTGGTAGAAACTTCCACCCTTTCCCATAACACTTGGGAGCGACCCCAGTCACGAGTGGGGCTCCGTTTAGGATCGGGGTGCGGAGCAGGCACCCCTCATATTTGGGAGCCCGCCTGATGCTGTGTAATCTATCAGAATTGTATTAATCCCACTAACGCAGCCGCCATCTGGCCCCGCTGCCGGGCCGGCTCGCGCAAGCCCCCATGATGGATGGCCTCGGGAATTGATTAGTTGTTGTGCGAGACAAATGAACTGTTTTGGCAGAAAATACCAGAGGTCGCTGCGTGTGGTCAGGCACAAAGGCTGCTGAATTTTAAAGAGCTGCTTCGAGCATCCATTGCAAGGATGCAGCTTCGGAGCGGCGACAGCTTTTGAGACAAGCCCAGTGCTCCGGAGCACGGTTGGGGTTTTGTTCTTTCCCTCCAGCCCCACTTTTGGGAACACCGGCGCTGGAAGTGAGGGCAAAGCTGCAAAGATGTGGGAGCCAGCATCCTTGCAGTGTTGGGAATTATGGGCTCATGCTGGTATTGTGCGTGCATTTGGGTGGCTGCACCACAGATGTCTGTCGCTCGCATAAATGCTGGGCTGTGCAATCCCTGTGGAAGAGCTTTCACAGTCGTGTGGAGTCCAAGCAGCCCGTGGCGTGCTCAGCCGTGGCGTGTCTCAAACAAAACACCAGCGGGTCCAGGCAGCTGGGCTTTGGGTTTTTTTCAGGTCAGTGTTATTTAGAAATGGATGCTCTTCTGGTGATGTTTAGCGGGCAAGTCTCTGACTTCAAGATGATTGCCAAGTTTATTGCTTCGCCCCCTTTTTATTGTCCCCGGAGCAGTGACCCTTGGGGCTTTGCTTTGTTGTGCAAAGGGGCGGCCTGACTCAGGCCTGCCTTCCCTTTGGGAGAGCGCATCCTTCGGTGGCAGCTCCTATTCGGGGTTTTCACGGCCACCTCCTCTCTGGTGCTGCTAATCTATCGAAGTGCGTGCGGCAGCGTGGCGGTGGGTGGGGAATTGGATGACACGTGTCTCGCTATGTCCCGGCTGCTCTCGGAGGACGGCACAAAAGTGTGCCGGCAAGTGGGCAACACTTCCCCCGGGACGGCCTGCCGGTTCAAAATAAACTTGAGTTATGGATTTATTCAGCTTGTAAAACCTCAGCTGGCATAAGTAATTGAGAAAGCAAAGGTTTGTCTGTGGTGCATACCTCAGGGACCCGCTCCTGCCTCCCTCCCTCCCACCACCCTTTCTTATGAAAATGATCCCAGTTGCACTGATAGATAATAACAACACCAAGCAATTAAAAGCTATGGGTGGCTGGAGAGAGGAGAAAAGGTTCAGTTAATGAGCTTTTCCTCTTCCTGTGCCCAGGAGAGCCTCAGAAGTGACGAGGCGATTAAAGCGAAGAGATAATTATAGATTATGTGAAAATGGGTCCCTTGGGGGCCAAGGGCCTTGACATAAACAGTAAGTGTTGCGAGTGTCTCTCGGCTCCCCGCGCGCCGCCTGCTCCGCTTCGCCGCACTCCCTCTCGGTCGGCAGTGCCGTGCCAAGCAGACAGGCGAAGCCACCTGTTAGCAGCACCCAGGGCCACTGCACAGCGCGTCCGCTGGGACGCGGCTTGGCCCAGCCCCAGGAAGAGGGGAGAGCATGCCCAAAGTAGCACCCGATTGCAGCCCTCTGCCCAGAGCTTTGTGCTGGAGGTAACCTGCGAGGGGGGAGGAAGGGGATGGGGCAAACCTGGAGGATGCTCTCTGCGCGAAGGTAGAATATCTGAATTTCAGGTCTCTTCTGTGCCCTTTTTCATGGCAGTCTTGGTGGCTGTTTAGAAAGCAAGGAGGTTTACAGCACTCGGTAAGAAGTAAGTGAAGCCTGATTAACCAGCAGCAGATCTTTTCCATGAGCTGTTTAAAAACTGTTGGCTCAACACTTGTTTTGGACAGCTTATGAAGAAGGCTTGTGAAGCCTTCCAAGCCTGGGAAGAGATGACTTTGTTTAAGTCCTTCCACAGCCTTTTATTCAAGGATGGAAAAAGCTGCCCATGTGTTACCTGTAGGCAACAGATATACTTCAGCTTGATGTTGAATCACAGTTAGCATCTCTTACTGGGGTGGGGGGAGAGCAGAAGAAAATAGCTTTGGAGGTTGAACATGTGTCAGCAAGGGAGAAGAGAAACCCTTCTGGCCATCCTCAGGAAGTAGATGTAAACACATTCACTGCCTTTACTGACAGTCAGGTGGTCTCTGACTTGAAGACTCCTTTTTAGTTCAACAAAAAGAGCCGGCGCTTGTATATCACACAATCTGACATGGAAACAAAATTGCATCTGAATCTTCCTTTTAGGTACAGGTTTTAAATAATTGTGCACACCTCCATTAGGTTGAGTTTCATGGTCTTTCCCATCTGAAGATGTCTTGAAGGCTGTATTTTCACTTACATCGAGATTTTTCTGAAANTTGGGGCCCCCCCCCCCCCCCCCCCCCCCCCAATTATCTGAGCAATGTCTTTGCAGTGTCACTTACTTTTGTATTTCTGATGTGCTTCTGTTGGGTTTTAGACTGTTTCTACTAGTTTCTGGGCATTGCTGCTGACTCTTACCAGTTTTACGTGGAGTGCAAATTTCTGCTAGTAACTGGTCTGATAAAAACACTGCATCCTTTTTGTTTTCTTGTAGCTACTACAGTGGAGGGATTATTCAGTATGTACACATACACATATGTGAAATAAAGGGGCGGGGAACCTGAGTTGCAAGGTTTTCAAGCTGTGTTTCTTACTTGTCCTGTGTGGTTTTGAATGCAAAGTCAGCAAATAACAGTAACTTGTCTTTATTCCATTCACACCATTCAAGTGGAGCTTTTTCCCTAGTATTGTTCCCTGCGAAAATCTGGTTTTAACTCCTCTGAGCTCTTTTCTCAGTTTCCCTTCCTGGTTTTGGCATGCGACTAGATCAAATTGTTTTAAATGTCTGGAGTGCAGCTTCATGTGACTATTTTGTTTGCAGCTAAAATGTCTTTGTTACGATTGTATGGACTTCCCTCAAATCTGTTCAGGAAAGGGCTTATTTCTCTTTGTTAATATTTATAGAAAAGTTGGAGATAATATATGCTAATTTTTTTAAAGGGGTCATCAGGGGTAGAGGAATGGTTTAAAGCTTGAGAAATAAATGCAGGGTAGAAAGACGAAATTTCCCAAAACCTTATCTTCAGGTGGGGAAATTGCTATTCTGGATTAATTCCATTGTGGAGACTTCTGAAAGAAAAGTGGTTTTTTGGAAGGGGGATATATAGAGCATTTGCAGAGGTGGTTATTCCAGAAAAGCTAAATCATATCCAAATAGCTGTGTCAGGTCATTTCCCCCTTACAGACAATAATATTGTCAGGAAAAGACTGTAGAAGTCCTGTCTGGAGGCTGTGGTAGGAAGATTGCCTGGTTTTGCTATGTCACTATTAACGTGCCCTCTCTCCACTGGTGCAGACCCTGCAGCATCCTCCCCATGGAGCACAGTTGCTTTATTGCTGCTGTGTACCTTCTGCTCTGCTGGTACCTCTGGTGCTGCCGTGCGAGGTGCAGGCACGGCTGAGCTGCCCAGGCTCTGCAGCACGCAGAAATGCATGACTGAGTGGCATCACTGCCAGGGACGGAGGGCACAGCCTGAGCTCTTGGTTGTGACATGGAAAATCATCCAGGAGTAACTGAGGATGGTTGTGGACTTCCCTAGCAAGGAGAGGCTGGGCTCTGCTTTGGTCTTACAGCAGAAAGTGATCTGTAATAAATGAAGTGTGTGTGGCTGTGCAATGGGGAAAAAGCTGCTGGAACCAAGTTCTTGTATGGTGTTGTCTGAATAGCAGCTGCACCCAAAAGGCTGCTTTCAGCAGCCAAGGGTGCATTTGAGAGGTTGGACTAACAAAGTAGGACTGGAGGGACTTCCCAGCGTATCAAATCAGCCCTTGTTAGTGGGGGCAGGCGTGTCTCATAACCTCCATCATGAATCTGTCAAGCTCCATCTCGAGCAATATAAGCTTTTGCCTTTTCTAATCCCACCATATGATTCTTTTTTCCCCAGAATTCAAAGTAATTGCCTCTAAAGCATACAGTGATCTGTTTCGCAGGAGCTTATGTAGTGTACAGACAAGACCTCCAGCGAATGAGTTCGTGAGAGACTGATTAAGAAACTGGAAGACTTCTGTAATGTCCTTAGGCCTATACATGGAGTGTGAAATCTTGTGCAGTACCCAGCTCCTTGCTAGAAAGGTGCAAGTCAGCTATGAGGAAGGACTGCTTGTGTACAAAGAATAGGGGTGATGTGCAGGAGAACGGTGCTACTAAAGGAGCAACGTGAGAGAGAGGTCTGAGGAAGTGACTTCTTTGGAGAAAGCAGCACTTTACTGCAGGAGCTGAATATCAGGACACTTTTCCTACCTTTTATTGGCACTGAGAAAGGAAACAGATGCTTGAGGTCTGAAGAATAGAGTGTAACTTAGTAAGCCAGGTGTATAATAATAAGACTGGAAGTCAAAGTTGTGTCATGGAGCTCTGCCTGTCCTGATGGGAGCAGGGGACGTGGTCTTGGTGACACTGGTATTTTAATTTTTGTTGGGACTACAGGTCAAAGAGCATCACTTTTTCTTTGTAAGCCATTGCTCAAATGCAATTTTACCACAGATTTTACTTTTCCTTGCTCTGACTTTGTTCGGCCTGCGAGGTTCAAGAGCAGTACAGATGAATGGGAGGAGTACTGTTGCCTTTTAGCACAAGGGTCTTCAAATTGCCCTGTGGCATTGCGGAGGCTGTTCTCTCCTGCCCGAAAGGCCCACAGCAGAACGACTTCCCTAGCAGGTCTGACCTGCTCCAGCAACCTGACATTTTTATGAAGAATTTCCTTTAAGGCTGTCAGTCTGGATGTTCAGCAGAACTCAGACCTATCTTAAGTTGAGGTGATTGAAAACTGGAGATGTCACAAGAAGCAACTACTTTGTGTTTTACTCTTGTGAAGCTGCCAAGTCCCATAGCAATGCTGATGAGTGTTGCTCATCATTTGAGCCACAGTTTTCATCTGGAAACTAGAAAGAGAGGGTAGTATGTGGGCTTTTGGTCTACTTCTAGAAAACCAATGACCTCTTTTCTTTACTCCTCACTAGGAACACAGTTGTATCAGTGAATCTATACCTAAAGGTATTATTGTAAAGGTGCCTCATGCTAGTATGGCATAGATCCCTTTCCATAGAAGAATTGGCTGTGTTGGAATAAGTAACTTTCAACTGGCATACCAGCATGGACGGTAGGAGAGTTGTACTTTCTCAGCAATTCTGGTGTCAGTCACTTTCCACCATTAGACATGTGAGTGCAGATTTATACAGCAAGATAAAAATGTCTTCGTTCTGCTCTGTCCCTTTGCTAAAGATTCTTAACATTTGCTTTCTTAACTGCCGTGAAGCACTGTAGCTCCAGTCACTCATACAAAGCTCTTTCATAATGTTTTAAGAATCTGTGAAATGTCTTAACTTCATTAGGGGTTCTGTTTGGCTGGTAAGAACAAAAGTTTTAAGGTGTCTGAAGCCAGGGTACTGCTTTTAGCTCTGGAAGAAGCTATAGGTGTAACTCAAACACCTCTGACACCACAACTTGTTGATCTTTCTGCCTGCAAGCAGGCCTAAGTGAGCAGACGGTGGTGTCCTGGCACAGACACATGCCGGTTCCTCTGCATACACCAGTCTGCTGCTTAGAGTAGACATCATGATCAAGCTTTGTCTTAACACCATCAATACAAAAAGGAGTGCAGTGGGGTCACTTGCGGGCTGATAAAGAAAGAAATAAAACCACCCAAACCCTGTGACCTAGTTCCAAGACAAACACCAAAGATTTCACAAATCCCTGAACAATTGCTTACCAAAGAGTGCCCAGTAATGTCAGGCACCTGTTTTAAAGCCACCAGATAAAGTACTTGCCCACTGTTGACCCCTTCACACACAGACTATGAAGTTGTAGAGCTTGTCTTTTAGAGAGGCCAAGAGTATGAATGGGTTAAAGAGCAGAATAGAGTGGAAAATGGACCTGGAAAAGCCTGATCAATATGCTCAACTGGATGCAGGCTCTAGCTACAGAAATCCTTAAGCCACTGAGTTTCTGAAGCTGGGAGGATCGAACCAGGGACAGATTGCTTTGCATGTTTCTTCTGCTTTTTTTCTCGAAGCCACTGTTAGTGGCCACTGTCTGTGATGGGTGGCATCGGAAGGGCCTTTGGTCTGACCCAGAGTGGCTCTTATAAGTTTGTATAGCAGGGAGAAGAGCAGCTTTAGCCTTTTATCTTCTGTAGGATTGCAGTGATTTATACCAGGACTTGAATGTGGGGTTTGCTGGCTAACTATAGAGACTTCTTGTGCCAGTTCACAGGAGTAAGCTGACTTTTTGCCCTGGCATAATATTGTTATAATTATGTTAAAAACAACCTTTGTTTTCTAGGAAGCAGGATCTTCTGTCTCTTACCTTGGAAAAAAACCCCATATTATTCTGCACATGCAATACTAGGCATCTGTTTCAGTCCAGTGATACTACTGAAATGTCTGTAGCAAAGTTAGGGCATATGATGTGCAGGTGGGCTTTGTGTTGTGCAGTAACATGGTGCTTCTTTTGCTTTTGTTTCCTGAATAGGGAAGAGGACAAGAACATTTTTGATTACTGCAGAGAAAACAACATTGACTATGTAACCAAAGCCATTCGATCAAAAAAAGTGGATGTGAATGTCACAGATGAGGAGGTATGGAGGAAAAGATAAAGACCATCAATCTTTTAACTGTTTGGTGTATTAATTCAGTGCCACTCCTTTTCAAAATTCCCTGGTTAGGATTGTTATAACAAGGTACTACAGCAGTTGGACAAACAGTTGGTCATTGTAATGGGATAATCTATTTGAAAATAGCTTTCTACTGGATTTCTAGTAGTGTGGATGTACTAACTGTGATGCTCTAGCATATCAGAAACTTACTTTCTATGTTATTTTCAGCAACACCGGCAGCCATTTGCAGAACAAGATCTTCTGAATACCCTCCTTTTCCTCACCTTGTACACTAAATGTGATCAAATAGAAGTAGAAAGTGAGGGAAAAGGCTTTTTTGACCGATGAACTCTGTTCACGGGTGAAGGAGGATTTCTGCCATGCCATCAGCTTTTCATCATTCCCAGGTGGAGTGCAAATGAGTGACACTGGCTTTCCAGCTTCACAAAAACAGTGACATCGTCCAGTCTTCCTCTACTCTTCAGACTCAAAACACCATTTCCCCATAGGGAGATAATACAGGCATTGCCAGAAACATCAAGAAAAAGATAAGTGTCTAAAACTGTGAATTGGCTTAATCCTTTTCTTGGTAAAAGTAAACACCTGGTGTGGACAGTTTCCTGTTCATCCTTCAGGAAATGTAGCGGTACCAGCTTTATCGGCTTGGTTTCAGTGCTTGCATACTGCCACCTAGCCCTGCTCGTGGTCCATTGTATGTACAGCTACTTTAGCCCGCTGCTTTCCAGCACATTGTGTTTTGGTGAACAGATGAAGTGCTTACGCATTCATAGACTGAGACACCACAAATTCAGTTGGGTTCTCCTGTAGCTCTAAGCAGATTTCTGCCCTCTGAGCCATGACAGCCCCGGCTGGGGCTCTGAATGCTGATGGCAGAGCCTTTTATTATTAATCAGGAATTCATGTGAATTAATTTTCAGAGGAGCGGAGGGAGGGTGTTCACGATCAGGGTTGGAATTTCACATCATAAATTCAATGAACTGAAACTGTCACGTGCCACACAGTCGCTGCAACAGCGCCATTACTGAGCTCCATCCCTCCTCCTGCCGATCACAGGTTACAGAAGTAAATGTCCAGGGCAGTCCCACAGAATACGGCTGGAGTCCTTTCATTGATAAAAGCTCATTGTTGGGATCACACACTTGCAATAAGTGTATAATAACATCATGTTAGCATTGCTTCATTTCCACTGGCAAGATGCTCTTTCATAGTTAGCAGCGTTCAGAAGCTCGTACCTTCCTTTGTGTTCAAGCAACAAATGTGCTTGTTTTCAGCCAAAGAAATTTTGGTTTTTAAAAAAATCAAAATATTTGGTGAAAGATAGCGGAAATATTTTTGTGCTCTAACAACATAAATGTTTAGAGCCAGATCTGAAAACTGCCAGGTGACATACTCTCCAGGAATTATCTACGAGTCTCTGATATAAGAGAAGACCTATTTCTGAACTAATGGGTATTAGCACATCACTGCTGCAGAGTATGGAATTGCTTCAGCACAGATAGGAGCTGAAAACCCTGCCTCCCTGTGAAGGGCTCATGGGAAGATTCCCACTGGTGCAAAATTCCCCCATAGATGAAATTCTCACAGCCTCAGTGATTTTTGGCTTACCGCAGCAAATGCTCANCTCTTAACTGGTCAAAAAAAAAAAAAGTTAGCATGCCAAAAAGAAAAATCTGAAAGAAATATTTATTTCATGTTGTGTTAAGGAGCTGAAACCATTACCAATGTTGTTCAGTATCCAAATGTGTTCTTCACAATCTGGAGGGTAGCTTATTTTCCAAAATCGTGCAGGTTGATTGAAGTTTTAGAACCCATTTTAGACTAGAGATAACCCAGACCGAGCCTTTGGTAGAGTGAAGTATATGCAAGCATAATCTTGTCATTTTTATTAACTATTTTAGTGTTACTTTATAAATACATCCTGCCATATCCAAAAGATGCTTCTCCTAGCCCTCTGAACATAACTCACACTGTCAATCCTTTGATTTAAATGCATATAAATTTAAAATGGCAGCAGGGATACATACGAAGAGTTAACTTGTTATGGAACAAAATCTATTGAAGCACCGAATAGTCTCGTGCTAAACTGCAAAGACGCTAGGCTCAGCCTTTCCTTGTACAATAAAGACTGACTGAGGTTGTAAAGTGTTTAGATTTTATTTCCATGTGATGCGTTAGTACTGTATCTAATTGTATCCCCTCATTTTGTGCAAACCTGGAATAAGTTAGTGGAGGGAGAAAAGAAATCAAGAATGAAAATGTAAAATGGGGACAAGCCAACTTACTTCAAGGAAAAGGATTTTAGAAAGGGCAATAAAAGTCCCTAGGGTTTAGACAGATGCACTTGGCAACTTTCAAAGCATAAGCGTTCTTCTCCCCACAACAAATAAAGATCTTCATGTACAGCATTCAAGCCAGCATACCTGCTAACAGTTTGGATATAATAAAGTTCAATTTAGAATTAAACAAAGAATCTAATGACAGTAATCATGTACAAGCTTCCATTTACTGTATCTAAATTGCCCAGAGTTCAACAGAATAGCTTGCATTCACTTAGAAGAAGTAGCACAGACTAAAACAACCCGTTTCTCTTACGTATGTCAGCAGGACTAATGAAATAAGAAATGGACTGTGGCTGTGAAGTCGCCACAGGCACAGCCTGATAGTGTGGATTGCTTGCTGCCTTTTTGAAAACAATATTTCTTCAACTTTTAACAAACCAGAAACTGCTCAAAGGCATAGATGAGTTGCTTTTGTAATTTGTGCCAAGGGCTGTGGAGGTTGTAGATAGAGAATTTTTTTTTAATTGTTGGAGAAATCCCAGTAAACAAACATGCTACCTGTGTGCAATATTTAAGCCCTTGCCAAAACTTTAATGAAAGGCATCTGAAATGATGCTCACTTAGTCCCCAATCCTCATGCTTTTGAGACAGCAAGTGCCAAATTGGTGCCAGCTTGCCAAGGAACGGACAGGGGGAAAAAAATGGGTTTGAAGAAGGATCACATACTTCTGGATGTACAGGCTTGCTCCCGCTAGAAAAACTTCCCCAAATGTTTCAGAGCTCTGAAAGTGATTGACTTCCAAATCAAAACTGAAGTTTACCTCTATAATTGCAACAATGGCCCTTCCATTCACTGTTTTTGCTATCACAGGGGGATGCAGCCGTTCTACATATATGTCTTCTTAATTACCGATAATAAAACACTTGCCACAAGTTAGAGTGGCTCTCATTGCTATACAGCCATTACAGCCGCAAACATTGTGCCTAGAAGTATAGCTTAATATTGCAGCACATCCATTCAGTTTGGCTTTGTTCTCCTCTTTCTCTGCACTGGCTAATTGATGTGAAAATCATTCCCATCCGTTTGTCTGCTGAGACTCGGTATATCTGAGACAAATCCCTGTCCTGTGCTTTGTTTGTGAACACCCTGTGACTTGGAGCTGAGCAAAATTGATGTGCTGTTGGCTTGAGAAACTGCTGCAGAAGCTGGCCAAGCTGGCAGCAGTTATCCAAGCAAAGCACAGAAGATTTAAGAGGCAGGGTTAGTGCAGTGGGGCTATTTTTATGCTTTTTTTATTAAATACTTCAAAGGCAGGGGAAAATGCATCCACTCAAGTAACTTCTGCAACAACTGTTGCGTGTTTGAATTGCATGGAGGGAGTACCTTGATGTTTGATTGCATTTAGTCAAGACCTCATGACTGCAGTGCTTTCCTATACGAAATTATTTGTGTTGCTTTGAGTCTCTCGCTGCTTAATGAAATAGTCATATGGGAAGTGTTTTGGGAAAGCTCAATCTGTGGCTCTTAAGATTTCTGCCATGTTATTTAAACAAAAACACGTGTTATATGCTGATATAAAGCAGCAGCTGTGTGGACTAAAGAACTGTTCAACGTGCATAGGGTGATATCCGTGCTATACAAAGAGCTGGATTGTACATTCAGTTTAAGTTTGTCTTATCGCTAAGGCTTGTTTTAAGGAAGATACGGGAAACAAGTGGACTTCGTAGCTGTATAGCTGCCTAAGTATATTAGCTGGAACTCCTGAGCGTTTTAATTTGCCTGATAGTATGCAAATAGTAGTGAATATTATCTTGGTTTAAATACAAGTTTTTTAGTAATGCTTTTTGTTATGCAGTAAGTAGGTTGAGATTCTTCTGCAGGTATTTTTACTTCCGCATCAAATGGTGTGCTCTCACACAGAAGGTCTCCAAAGTCCCTTACACCCTGTGTTTATGGCGCAGCATGCTGCAAGGATGCAGACATTTCTTGGGTGGAACGTGTCAGCTTTTTAATAGTGCACAATTACAATGCAGAGCCATTTAAGGCACTAATTGGAAAATATTGTATCCATTTAGAATTGCAGAGAAAATATATAGGTAAGCAGCATGTAATTACCCAAAGTGGAATTGGCCCAAGACTTGAAATCCATACTCCTGCAAATAGTACAAGGAGATTTTTAATGACTATAGATGATCAGGCTTTAGTTTCTTGTCTTGTTCAAAAGGCAACGCTTGCAGCAGAACCAGCCTTCCAGTGTCATGGGGAGGAACCAGTTGCACAGTGCTGCAGTACTCCTGAGCTGACAGAATTGGCAGCACTGTCTCTCCCGAACTGTTAGTTTTCCTTTATTGGTCTCAGCCAAGTTCAGCACCAATAAAATGAGATTCCGCTTGTCCAGAGACAAATGCAAACCAACATATTATTGCCACTAATCTGTAATGTAAATTTTGATATAAAGGATAGAAATGCCTTTATTTTGTCGTGTAATTGCACGATAATTACACTTGTGTAATTATAATATTATTCCTCTACACGTATATAAAGAAACTGAAATAATCTGTTGAAGTATTTATTGCTATTGTGCATATTGCAGATAGTGCTTCTTTCTTTTGAAATAAACCTCTATGGCACAAAAAAAGTTGGTATTTGTCCAACTGAAATCCTAAGTCTTAAGTAATTACCAGTCTAGAGATGAGTTAAGGACTCTAAACATGAATTAAAGATCTTTCCATGTTTACCGATTGTTTTAAATTGTACTCTTTCCCCCTTTTAGACTTTGATAGTGGTGTTGAGTGCAAGAACATTAATCATTAAATGGCCCATGGATGTCATCAGTGCTTCCATAGAAAGTAATTGTCAGAAAATTCATTCTAATTCAAGGTTAATTAGTGTAACATTAAAATTATGTGTTACAAAAATTAATTACTTGCTGGGTCAAAAAGTGTATTAAAAAGCTTAATGTCTTATGTCTGAGATTGCATTTCCTTACCCAAAATCATGTTCTACCTCTGCTGCCCTGCCCAAGAATATCCAGCAGAAGCAGTGTGAGCTTTGGTTGCAGGTGTCTTCTGCCCCTCTTGCTGTTTTGGCACCACAGTCGGGAAATTTGGCTCACAGTTCCCATTAGCAGATAAATGAGTTGCTCACCTTGTTCCCCACTGCTCTGTCAAGAGATTTATAACCAGGCATGGGCTAATTTAACTGATTTCATCTGTGAAGGTCTGTGACTGTTTTGTGTAGCATACTGGAAAACACAGGTCAGTCTGACGGTATCACAGGTTGGGGAATGATTTCTTAGTTATCGGCCGGGTGATTTCCAAGGAATCCCCTGCAAGTGTGCCACATGCCGTCCTAAATCAGTAGAGACTGATACTAACAGTAAGTCTAATTTACTAAGTGTACATAGTAAACAAAGAAGAAAACCTTCCATCTCAAACTACTTCGAGCTACCTTTCTCTTTGGAGTTGCCGATATATAAAATCTCTTGTAGTTCATAGAAGATGTCTTAGAGCTGCTTGTCAAAAGGCTCTGTTACTGCTTTGAATGCATTTTTGCATTATAAGAAGATAAGCACCAGCCTCAGTGCAGGGCTGTTAAAGCGTATAAAACTGTATCACAGCTCTGCTGTGATGTCCTGTTGCAAAAACAAGCATTACCTTTCACAGGCTTGGCTGTTCTAGCCCAGAATCAGAGCGGCACCCATGAACCCAACCCCAAAAGTTTGGCTTCACTTCACTACTTCCATAGTCCTTTCTAAGGCCAGCTGGATTTTCGGGTGTGCGTGTCAGCCCTCAGAGGGGTCCTAAGCTACTTCCCGTGTCCTTGACAGGCAGGAAGATCTGAACTTCCATTGCATCCCCTCCTGTGGTGGCAGAGACATGCAGAGAGACTTCAGGTGTGCAGAGACTTGTAGAAAGGGGATGGGAAGAAAACTGCAGAGGTTTGGGAGGGGCTGGAGGCATGGAAGCAGCAGCCGGTGTTGCAGAGCTGAGAGGGGGATGGTCGTGGGTGATGCCTGCCCAGACGCTCAGTTTTAATCTTCTGTTGCAGCAGAGGCAGGTCCTGTGGGTTAAGTGTTTTGGACCTGCCAGAGGAATGAGCTTTTGGGGACTTGGTGTCCGAGTGACTTAGGCAGCATTGAAAATCTTGGCCTTACTGTGTTAAGTCATTGCTCCCAGAAAAGTCAGAGGTGTCAAAATCCCAAATCTATATAGGAAAACAAATCATGTCATGGCTCCTGCTTTTCATGCTTTGCTGCTTTTCCCCTCTAAATTTTTGCTGGCCTCTGGGTTTGATGCTAAGTTAATGAAAAATTGAACTATGTGTCACTTCTAACATCTCTAGTGTTATTCTGTAAGTCCAAATCAGGAGCAATAATATGTTACATACTCATTTTAGTGTAGTTTTTTTAAAAAGTCTGTGTTAATTTTGTTCTTGGTACTCAATACTTCATAGCAAGACTGTGATTCTCTGTGCTTTTTTTTTTGCTGGCTTTGTTAATTTTCTCCTGGATGTTGCAGGGCCGGGCTCTGCTCCACTGGGCATGTGACAGAGGACACAAGGAGCTGGTTTCAGTACTGTTACAGCACGCTGCTGACGTTAACAGCCAGGTAAGAAAGGAATAAAAAGTTGAATTTGATTGATGTGTTATGTAGCCTCCTGACCAAATGTTTCGCATGAAACTGAATTCTTCCAAAACTCCATAGCAAGTTCTCTCAGACCACTTATCACAGAGAAGAACATCCAAAAAAGGTAACCTGGGAAAAATAACAGAATTGGTTGCATGAAATATATAGTCATAAGTCAGCTTCTCCCTGCAGTAAAGTTTTTTGATCAACTGGTTGTGGCTTCCAATGGGACTTATGGTACTGATGGCAAGAGGGATTTCCTGCATATGAGGTGTTTGGTAGCTTCCTACATAAAGTGCATTCTCCAATGTATTTTTTGTAACACTACACTCTCAGCAGAATTTTGTGGACTAATGGAAAGAGAACCCCACTTTGACTAGCAGAGAAGCATCCAATAAATGCCTGTTTTCAGCAGAGCACCCCGCAGGGGTAGGTGATGCTTCAGGTCACGGTGTGGTGGGCACGTGACAGCTGCAGTAGGATCTTAAGGCTGACTGAGGGCAAAGTCGAACGGCTAATGCCGTTTCCATCCCCACATCCCCACCTCACCCCCTTGGGGGTCACCATTTCTAGCACAATTTGACTTAACTGAACATAAAGCAGCTTTTTAGCCGCTGCAGTTTGCAGCCCACATGTCTGAGCTTAACTAGCAGCAGTTTTAAGGTACCTTAATAGACCAGGCTGTGAACTGCACTTGGTTCCGCAACTGCTTTGCAGGTGGTTCATTCCAGCCAGCTTGAGTCTGCCTGTGCTCCATGAGTCAACAGTCCTAGTTTTGTCAGCTTGTTGTAATTAAGGGTTGACCTGTGTAAATGCGATTGTGTTTGGAATAATTGTCCAACATATTTCTGTCAAATTGTGATTGACTGCTCTTTACTAGCATGACAGTTATTGGCTTTGTTCTCCTGCCCTGTTTGGACATAGATACACCTCTGCTGACAAATTTGCTAGCTCTGACCGGTCAGATCTTAAGCAGCCTTGGGATAGATGCTTCAGGAATTTGTAAGAGGTTGCAATCTGCAGGCTTCTCAGCAGACCTGTAGTGTTCACAGGCTACAAATAGCTGTGTTCATATTTACACATACATTAAATAGTTGTAAAAAAAGTCTTTCTTGCCCTTGCCTGGGCAGAATTGCTGGTGAGATGGGTATTAGGAAGCACGGCTCCACAGTAGCTGGTGAGACACGTATCTTCATACTTAGACCCTGGGGGTTTCGGTTGTAATGAATTTTATGGGAGTTTTTCCTTATGTAGAAGAGGGGCAGTGGAGCCAGTATAAATGGGGGGCTTTGCATGCCCCACTGTCAGACTAGACTGTCACCTTTCAGTCAGAGCTGGTGAGCAACGTGTCGGATACATATGGGAACAGCTTTGCATTGAAATCGGGGAGGAGTCGGATCAGACACCTGCCTGTCCCCTTTGCCCTGGCAGCCCAGGAGATGGTTCTGTCTGGGATGCTGTACCACCACAGCAGTCTGAAAAGTCATTTCTCTTTGACGCTTGTCTCATTTCTTTAGAGGTAAAGTCTGACTCTTAGAAGAAAAGGCTGAAGGGAGAGTCATCTTATTTTTTCCCTGAACATTAATTTTCTGTTAAATTCTTCTTCTCTTTTTTCTTTTTGATGTATTGCACATTTTCTAACCAGATTATTTTTGGCCAGTAACAAAAGGTTAATAATAGCCATAAAAAGAAAATCAATCTTTGAAATTTTTTTTTTCCCCACCAAGGTAATAAAGGAGAATTTTTTATAAAGGTCTCTGTTCGCACGTAGGTGTGTTCCCAGAGAAGGCAGACACATTTTTATTCTCAGCCATATATAAATTGCAATAACATTTCAAGACTTTGTGACCTAATGTTTATTTCTCTTTTTTTTTTTTTTTTATTTTGACCTTTACCCTGTAAGAATTCACATCCAAAGCAAGAGCAGAAGGACTTTTAAGAGCGAGGAGAAGGAATTTTAAGAGCAACCAGAAGAAAAAAGGAGAGGGGAAAAACTGTGGCTTCCTAACAGGCCATAAACACCGCAGTGCCTGCTATTATACATTACCAAATGCACTATCAGTTAATGTGTAGGCTATAAAGAATGGGGGTTAAGTGGAAGGGAATCTCTGGTGACTTGAATCAGTGGCACTGTTATTTCAGAGCAATGTGCTCTCGGTAGAGGTTCCCTTCGCAGGCTGCATGCAGCACCTCTGCCAGAGCCCGGCGTGCAAGCATCCTCTGTGATTTCCACCCACCGCTCAGGTCTTCAGGTGTTTTTCTGTCTTGTTCAATTTTGCAGCAGTACCTACATGCAGGCAGCATAAGAGATAAAGAATAAATTTGGGATTATGAGGGTTATGAGCAGGTAGTGAAGGACAGAAATGTTATAGACCAATCTTTTTTTAAATTGCCTGTGTTTTAGTATGCTTCTAAAAAGTTAGTCAAATAGCACGACAGATTTATGCTCTCTTCCATTACCTTTTTAGTAAATGCTCTTCCATCTTGGCTCTCTTGGAGTGTGCTAAAGGATGTAGCTGCCCTAAGCAGACGGTGACGGTGGTGCTCTGCTAGGTGACCTGGAGCAAGTCACACCAGTTCACTGGGCCTGTAGATGTGCCTTACTCACTTTTTGCTGCCTTATTTTAGTTATCTTTGTACTATCTATTGCCAAAGTACTTGCAGTCTCTGGATCAAGAGGCTCTGCAAGAGTCAACTTACTGCTCTTTGTTGATAAACAGACAGCTTGGGAGCAGGAGGAGAGGTCGCCTGGCTCCGCTCATTCCTGTAGCATGCTCGAAACCGCTTTAATTCTGGGAATAACCACACGCTCCTGGACTGCAGTGGTCCAGTGCCTGTGCTTTTTGTTTTAAACAGTAGTACTGCAGTTTCAAAAGGGTGGTTCACTAATGTCACTGAAAAGCTGCAGCCATTGAGTTTTCTGATTGTTCATAATTAGCTCTAATAGCACATTTGAAAAGAGGTGGTAAGCAATTGCCATGGGCAAGGGGATAGGGAAAGGCAACAGGCTTCTCTACTTTGTTGAAAAGGGGCATTTGTGTAATTGAATTACCTAAACCTTCAGAGCCAGAGGCCATTTCAAAGTGGGTGGTGGTATGGTATTTTGGAGCTCTGCTGGAAATACCCAGAGCTTGGGGCTTAGTCTGAAAATACCCTCCTTCCACTGGAACTGTTTGCCTAAAACGTAGGCTTTTAATTGACGGATGAAGTGAAAGGAAGGGAAGCATATTCATAACATAACAGTTATGAAGGAGCTCGGCAACATGATTATAATCATCCATTTCTAGCTTTAAAATATATGAAGACGTGAATAAGTTTTCCTTGCAGAGGATGAGCAACAAAGGAAAACCTTTTTCCCTACGGGGAGAGTTTTTCCTTACAATGTTTTCTCTGGCCTTGGAAGGGAGGTTTTCTGGGGCCAGGGGAGGCACTGAATGCAAGCCACGGAGAATTGCACCCCAGCTTCGCGCTCCCCTGTGGCTGCGCCATGGCATCCTTAGTGTTCCCCGTGCCAGGATCAGTGAGCTGGCCTGGTTGGAGACTTTATTTGTCCTCAGTTGTATCTGGTGGTGCAGTGCCAGTGTGGAGAAGACAGCAGAACTCGACTTCGCTCCTGGATGTGAGGTGCTGCTCATCCGGCTTTCAGAGGAGCTCCATTAGTGTATTTAGGGAGAAGTTTAGGTACAGTGTACTGCTTCAGTGCTGTTAGGTGGAAGAGTGCTCTTGGGGCAGGGTCTAAGTCTGGTCACCTCCTCCTGCAAGAGCAAGGCAAGTAAGGTGGCTTGAAAAGGAGGATTCTGTGCTCTGGTGCAAAGGTCCCATGTCATTGCTCATCCTACACAGAGAGCACTGCGGGTATACAAATTACTAGTGCTGTTTTAAGAAAGATGAAGGGCATCATGGTATAGTAGTTGTCCAATGAGAGAGAGAAGGACAAATAGCATCTCTCATTTGTAACATCAAAAAAGTAGACCACAGACTCTCCTTCTGGATTTGCTGTGGCTGCACTTTGTTCCATTTGTGGGTACTCTTTACTCCAAAATAATAATTTGTGCATTCAGGGCGTGCCCTTGGGAATGCGTGGGGAACTATCCCGGAGTGGTTGCCAGAGATCAGCTTACTCTGAAAAAGCTTTTCAAGCCTACCTGGCCACGTGAACAAGTCTTAAATATTGTTAGTTGTAAGTGGAACTGTATCACTTGACACACAAGATAAATAAGGACTGTGTACGTATCTATGTGGTAGAGCAGCTGAGTTAAAATTGTATCTAAATATTATTTTATGATTTTTAAACTACATCATTGTGCAGTTCCATTAATCAGCTTGTCAATGTTATGGTTATCATTTGTGTATGCTAAAATTGTACTATAATTATGACTACAAGGATGAAAAAAGCTATAACTGATCTTCAGGTTTTATTTGCTGACCTTTCACTTTCCTAGTAAAGGTGCAGATCACTGTACTGAGACTTTAAACTGCTTGTCAGCAAGTTCTCAATGGTCACCCATGGACCCTGAGGGGTTTGAGAAGGAAACTTGAGAACCAAAGCTGAAAATCATCAGGTTAGGAAATCTGTTGCTAGTATATGTGGATTTTATTTTATTCATTCATATACACCAGTAATTTCAGTGAAAAGCATCTAGTGTCTGTGCTGTTGGTTCGTTGTTGTTGGAGAGCTGGTTGCTCTTTGGTGCCAATGTTGTATCTGTATCTTGTACCAATTCATGCAGGGCTGCACAGCGGTCTGAAGTCATGCTTGTTAGTATGTAATTTTGAGTTAGCTGGNTTTTTTTTTTTTTTTTTTTTTTTTTCTAAAAGACATCTAGAGTAGGAAGAGGAGTGTGGTTGCCGCCCCAGCTTGTCTTTTTTCCCAGCCCCCTGCCACGGTACCTCTAGCAGATAGCTGCTTCCCTCCTCTCTATTTGCATGCTAACCCACTTGTGAGTCAGAGGGCTTCTAGGGATGGGGATGTGGCGTAGCCATCCCCTTGTAATACCTTCACTCACGTCCTCATTAGGAAAAAAAAAATAGAAAAAAATCTTTTCAAATGGAGACAATACAAACATAATAAATGGCAGGGAGTGTTCATCTCCCTCATGACTCAATCCTTCTCAAATAACATTATTATTGACTGGCCTATTGGTTGCCAAAAAGGAAAATCAATTGTACTACAAGTAGTTGCTGGGCCACAGATCATGGTACTAACCCAGCAGAGACAGGTTGATTTTTATCAACTATCCAAAGACTAATTTCCACCATTAGCTAAAAATGAAGTAGAAATTATGGATATGTCGAAGATTGCTAAGATTGGTGGTCTGTTGGTTTTGTTTTATTTGGATGTTTTTTCTGTTTTCCTGCCTGACTCTAAAAGGATTGTGTCTATATAGGATAAAAAGAAGCAAGGAAAAGTCAGGCCTGCTTGCCTGCCTGTCGCTGCCTGGTTTTTTTCTTTTCAGTCTTGCTCATTTGTATTTCACAGCAAGAATACAAACTGCTTCAGTCTCTGCATGGGCCTCGTTTTGGAGGCGTTGTGTAGACATTTAAAAATTAAGCTGGTCTCAGCAAACATGCATCCCTTCCCTGCCTCCTGCACCGAATATAGGTTATGCCCTCATTTTTCTGTACCTGTAGGGAAGTGTTGAGGAAATCAGTGTGTGGTCATCTTGACTGTTCTGAACAAGGACCAAAGGCCACAGGCCTCTACACAGCTTTCCCCCTCCCCAGTGAATATGTGTATGTGTCCATGCAGCCCACCACCTTTGCTGCAAGCTGATCGGTGCAAACACACTTGTAGGTAGGGTGCCAGCTCCCAAAGTACTCTGCTGTTATGACCATTTTCTAAACCTGGCCGAGATTAAAAAGGAAAATGTCTGAGCCTTGTGCCCTTGCAGTTAATGTCCCTAGCATAAATTTCCCCCTAAATATACTAAAAGCCTGGCTCATAAAGCCAGGAGGGACCCTGTCCTGGATCTGATGGTTGCTGCAGAGGATTTGGCGTAGTTACGCTCAAAACAAGCAAAGGATGTTGCAGGTACGGCTGAATTGACCGTTGCTGCGGTAGGAAGGTACAGTGGCAAACAGATGAAGACACTAAACAAAGATGAAAAGCAAAGCAATGAGAGCAAAATTATTAACCACAATAGTTTCCTTCTTTCCTTATAGCCCCCAATCCCTGTCTCAGTATTTCTGTAGTCAGCTTTGCCAAGCAGATCTCAGAAGACTCTGCAGGCTCGTACACCTTCAGTCTTGACATTGTTGCCAATGGGTGTGAAAGCCATTAGCCAAAAGAAAGGAGAGATCTGCTTAGTGACAGAGGGTAGCTTTCTACATTAAAGCATTGACATGGTGCCAGTCACACAGTTATTAGAAGTGGCACAGCTCCATGTCTCTCCTGCGGGTCTCTCTGTGGAATGTAGATTGGCAGCAGGTTGAATGTTAAATGGTCACCACTCAGCAGATGCTGATTTTACCTACTGGGAGAAAAGTCCCTTTCAGCAGAAACATTTGCAAAATATTTGCAGCTCTAAATATATGCTGGGAGATGCAGAGATTTATCCCTGGTTTGTTCTTCAGCTTCTGAAGACACCTCAAGCCTCATCAACACAAACTGTAGGTTGTACAGATGATGAGATGTTTCCTTCTGCTTGTGCAGGCTGGGCTTTTTTGCATTGTTTCTTCCCATCTTCCAGCTTGACATGTACAGTCTTTGTTTCTTCTGCTCCCCGTAGACATATGAATCATTGCTTCATTGCTGGTGCAGCAAAGCAGTTGGCACCCTTGCTCAGGCAGTACGCGTGCAGCATTGCCTGCAAAGCAGGCTCACCAGCCGAGAAAGCAACTGCAGGCTTCTGTGTTGTTCCAGCAGTGATTTCAGGGTCCACACGGTCCTTTCAACCACTACGTGCAAAACCAGTGTTTGAAAAGTGAAATCCAGGAGCTGGTCCTGAAAAAACTAGCAGCGGTGTCTGTTGCTTTACCCTCAAAATGTAAAGCTGCTGTCAGGGCAATCAAAATGCAGGATTTAAAGCCAGGGACTGAGGACAGCAGCACATTTTAGTGGATTGCTGTGAGACTGCATGCCTTGTGGGCATCACCTTGTATTGAGGGCTGTGTTGTGCAGAGGGAGGCACTTTCCATGGCCAGTGCTGGTGCAGGAGGAATGCAGTCTGGCAGTAGGCACATAGTTTTAGCTCAGGGAGTGTGACCGTCCTCTGCATCACGGAGCCTTGTGCCTGTTTCCATGCCTGACCAGCACAGCTATCTTGTAGTATAATGGCTGCAATCTCTGCCAATGCTCACAGTAGACAGAGGCCAGCAGCAGTGAGCTTTGAGGTCAGTGCAGGTGGCGCCATGGTGCTGTCGTGTGTTCTGGTGCAGAGGAGAACCGGGTATCTTACTCCCTACTGTCTTTATATGTCTTTGCAGAGGCAGGAAAGTGCCTTACCTTGAATGCCTCCCTGCGAGGACATGGGATGGTCCCGCACCCCTTTGTCTCTTGGTCGTGGGGTGGGGGTGTCTGTCACGTCATCTTTGAAATAAGCATGTGCTAAAGCACCTGTAATTTGTGAAGTCATTGTTGGAAATGCTTTAGCCCCTCATTAAGGTGTTTGGTTAACTGCGCAAACAGGATACCACTGGCAGCCAAGCTGGTTTTTCAGGTGAACGCATCACTATAGGAATGGTCTCTAATCACCATAGGAATGGTCTCTAGCCTTGCTTCATTTCCTATAGCCTTGGTGTCACCTGTCCCTGCCAGAGCAACAACCTTTGCCAAGCAATCAGCTACTCTTTGCTCAGGAGAGATGGTTCCTAGAACATCTTTTTTTGTGTTCAGCCTCTCAAAAAAGCTTTTCCTCTTTTGAAGGAGTTAAATTCTGCCACTCACCTTCTTCCTGAGGACTTTTCAATGTGAGAAAGTCTGGTTTTACTTTCCAAATGGAATTTTGTATTCATCTGTTGTCTCTTCCAGTTTGGTCTGAAAAACAAAACTAAACAAACCCACACACAACAAAAACCAACAAAAAAACAGTTCTGAGTGCATCATTGGGTCATCTTAAATTTGCAGTCTTTGGTGCAAAGTGCTTTTGTTAGTTTTCCTAAATAAGATTGTTGTAACACTTTAGATGTTGGGGAATAACTCTTTATGCTTATCTTGTTTAGATTTTAAATAAGATTTTTGATGATCACAGCTGTTTCTTGGCTCCATGGATTGTAAGTGGCAAAACGACACTCAAAGCTAATCTAGGACGTTCCTGTCTCTCAACTTTACATCTTACTTCTGCATCCATATGAATAGCTTTCAGTGCAGGAGTCTTTCTAGCCTCAGTATCGTGTCTCCAGTGGCAGGGAAGAGTGAATGCTGAGGGGACAGGGTAGGGTAAGCATATAGTGATAATTTAATGTATTTTCCCAGAGTCTGTGGCTTGGAGGCTTCCTGAACCATTGGTATTATCTTTGTGCTCCTGGATTTTTCTTTGATAAATTTCTCTCATCCCTCTTTGGATTCCCAACCTTTTATGCCAGTGGGAGTTCTGTAGTTTAACTGTGCATTTGCTTTGCACTTGCCACGATCATTTCATGTGAGAGCCCATCGTTCTTGTGTAATGAGAAACAGTAATTGTTCCCCCAGTTACCTTCTCTGTCCTGCTTTTGACTTTATTGGCCTCCTTGATTCCGCTTGATCACTTCTTTTTCAGACTGAGGAGTTTAATCCTACCCAATTTGGAAGCAGCTCGGTAACTCTGCTCCTCCTTGTCACCCTTTGAATCATTTCTAGTTCTTACTTATTTCCTTTCACATGAAGGGAGTAGCACTTCTCTCAGTGCCCAAGCTGTAAGTGCAATATGAGGTTTAATGAAGCAATATAATGATGTTTTCTTATTTCCTCTTTTTTTTTTTTTTTTCCAAATGACTCCTTGTTGTTTGCCTTTTATTAACTATCATTGAATACTGAGCTGGTGTTATAATAGAGCTGTCTATTATAACTCATGATCTGTTTCCGCAGAGGTAATAGCTAGTTCGGAGCCCATCGCTGTGGATTTAGACTAGATTGTTCCTCCACATGTGCATTACTTGATGTTTATGAGCACTGAATTTCATCTGCAGTTTTTCCACCCTGTCACTCTGAGATCCTTTGGTAGCGTTTTACAGTCAGTTTTTGGTTTAACAGACTTGGATGCTTCACTCTCAGCCTGCTTCCCCTGTTCATTTGTGTGGGTTGAACAACCCAAGCCCTTGCACAGATCCCTCAGAGACTCCAGCAATCGCCAGCAATTATCTGAACTGGGCATTTATTCCTATTCAATCTTTACTTTTCTAATCAGTTATCAAGCAGTGCAAAGACCTTCCCTCTTGCTCTATGACAGTATCATTTAATAGCCTTTGGTGAGAGGATGTATCAAAAGGCTTTTGGAAATCCAGGTGAACAGAAATCCCCTCCGGTGAGGGGTAGCAGAGGTCTCAGTGGTGCTTGCCTGGATAAGGAAACAAAGGCTGGTGCCATCCTCCCTCTGCCTCTCACAGAGAGACTGCTCAATTGCTCCCTTTTGCAACAAAACAAGTAAATCCTACCCTGGAGTAACCTTCTAGTTTATCTAACAGACCAATTAGCTGTCCCAATGTAGACATCCTGTGTTGAAATGGGTCTTCTGTCCTCTTACAACAAGGCTCGGCTTGGCTGGAGTAGATAACCCTGTCCTGAGAAGGGTTTCTTATAAAATGAAGGCCTGAACTTAGATGAAGGTGGAAGGTGCGTTCAAGTTGTCTGCTGTGTTTGTTCTCAGGTTAGGAGTTGGCTGTCTGCAAGCTGGGTACCAGCGTTGGAAGAATTGGTAAACTTCCATCATCTAAATCCGTTTCTCTGGTTCCAGCCAATTAAACATTAAAATGAGCGTGACAAATAAGTGTTCATTTATGGGTCAATAACTCCCTAGTATGTCTGTGACATGGCTGGCCGAGACAATCCATTTCAGTACAGTCCTGGGCAACCCGACATCTTCAGGTATGTAATTGGTTTTATAGAGAAAGAGAAGTAATAAGGATAATGTAGCTATCAGGCCCCGACTCACTAGTTCAGAAACTTCCCCTTGCCAATCAAATTTCTTTGGTATTCAACTCGTTTTAGGCTCGTTCCAAAGGCATTATTGTGATGTCAGAAAATATCCTAATGGATATATGCATTTTCTCCAGTGTTAGATGTTGCCTTCTTGAAGATGCTCAGTTTTGTCCACCAGCCAATTAACTATCTGTATAAAGAGCCTTCGGAGCACGCTTTATGGCAATAGACAGGATTGCCTTGTCCCTCTCCTTTCCTTTCCCCCTCCCCCATTATATATGTATTTTCTCAGCACTATTAGATTATTAAATGCTTAATGACTATTCCATTCCTGCTAACTATACTTTTGATGAGCTGTAGTAATAAAACTTTGTAACAGCAAAGTGTGTGTCTGGTTCCTTTATAGGAAGGGCACATTTGGGGAGCTGAAGTAATGGGGGATAAAACTCAATTAATGAATAGAAATAAAAAGAAGTAAGTGAGGTAATCAAACTCAGAGAAATTAGTATTGGCATGTTCTGAATGATGCTCTTGGATGAACAATCTTTCAAAATCCTTCCTTGTATGCTGCTGCCGTCTCTTTATTTATTATTAAAATAACATGATCCATGAGGCGCTCGGGGTGACTCCCAGCCTAGCTAATTCTAATTAATCCAGTCAGGGAGAGCAGCAGGGTAAGTGGAGCAGTCTATCGGATTGAAATTCATAACTTAATTGAGGTCAAAGTCCCGGGTTGGGAGAACAAAAGTCTTTCGCTGGGACCAGGCAGATCAATAGCAATAAATATCTGGCTTGGATACAAGTAGCTTATAGTGACGGATTATCTGACACTGGCCAGAGGTCTTGGTCTTGTTCGGGGCAAAGTCCTATGGTACATACAGTGTAAGGTGACTTTTGTCAGTGTTCCCTCCAAAACCCCAAAGAACCCATGAAGGACTCATGGGAGCCACAGAAGGATGCCCATAAAGAAGTCCATGTGAGTCATGCTGGATTTGGTTTCTCAAGGTACGGGTCTCTCATTGGTAGCACAAGGGCATGTGTCACATTAGTGCTGATGGAGGTTGGAAGAAGTTGCTCAGGCTTACAGGAACTTGGAGCTAAATCACAGCTTGTCCAGAGAAAGACATTTAGGATCGGGGGAAGCTGAGCAGTAGATTGATGGGCTTTATGCCAAATCTGTATTTATAGTATGTTTACATAAGGGGAGAGAGGAAGGTTGGAAGAGGGAAGTGTAAATAATCATTAAGGTAGATTTGTAGTGTGAGAGAAACCAGCAGAGGCAGATGTGGTCTCGCCTGTTCTTCAGAAAAGCAGTCAGTGTCTCTGCTCTGACCTCCAAAATGTTCCCTCTGTTTGTAGGGGTTTGTCTGTGCTAGTGATGGCTGGTTTCCCAGGCCTTTATCCAAGCACAACTCAGTGGTATGACTTTGGGTGTTGGCTACAACACTGATCCCCTAACTCCTAAGCCAGGGGAAGAAGCATGAGGTCCTAGCCTGAGACCTGTGGCATTGCATTGTACACACAGTCTTCCTTAGGAGTGGGTACCGAAATACTCGTCAATACTAGCAACCAAAGAAGCTTCTCTGAACTTTTAAATAAGTAGGTACTTCAGCTGGAGTTCAATATTAAAATGCAATCTTCACCTAGTCTGTTATTAATGCGATGTTTATGCAGATTTGACTGTTCTGCTCGTATCCTCTTTGCGGAGGACAAATACTGCTGCAGTCAGCATTCGATACATCCCTGGTGGATGTTGTTCTGCCAATGTACTTCAACACAGCTTGGAAGAGAGACGGAAACCACAGCTTGGACGTAGCCAGTGACTTAGTTTGTCATACCCGCTCATCCCATTAACACTGCATCAGTCTAAAGCATCTGTTAATGTCTAACTTGCAAAAAATGTTTAGATCTCTTGAGCTCCACTCCTCAGGTTTAGAGGTCTAGGTCAAACGCCTTGTCTGGTCAGCTTTCAGGTTTTAACTAATGAGCAACTGTTGATATTTCTGCGCATATAAATGGTTGCTCTACCCTCACACCCTTTTGAAACTGTCTCTGGAAGACACCTCTTGTTTTCCACTGCAGGACATTTGCTTCATGAACAAGGCAGCTGTTCAGTATGAATATATACTTGCTATTACTATATACTATTGTTACTATATACTACTTGCTATTATACTATATACTACTTTCCTCATTCATGTCCCATCCATGGCACAACCTCAACCTCCTCCTTTTAAGTTGGTGGCTTCACTCTCCACGTTTCTGTTGTGGTGTTTGTGTGCTCCTGCTTCGTTCCTGCCCAGCCTGAACAGGAGCGAAACGGAGTTCCTGAGGCTGTTAAATGCTTAGAGTTGCAAACAAAATTGCATTGGCAACTATCATTTTCCCTGTCATCGGGGAGAGAGGGGGGTTGAGTAATTTATTTCATGTTCATATAAAAGCTAACAGAAAAATCCAGACATACCACAATGCTGAACAATTCACCACTCAACAGTAAAATGTCGTGAGCAATGCATGTCCTGAATGTACAGAACTCTGAGATGGTTATTTCCCTTTAACTTGCGATACGGTTCTGCTCAGGTTTAGGAGAAAAAAAATAAAATATCAATATTACCATTTTTTTCCTCTTCATAGAGACACACCTGTGATGCAGACCTGCTATTTGAAATTTTCAGAACCAGCAATTGATATACTTTCAAGTGCTTTTGCTAAACTTCAGGCTCACCCCAACTGGTAGTGGGGGTAGGCTAGTTTTATTTATGAGAGAGAATTTACTTTTTTTTTCAGCTGAGAGAAATAACAGTATCTGTCCATTCAGAGCTGGGTTATCCACAGTTATGTATGTTATTAAAAAACATAGTGGTAGATATCCAGATCTGTAGAATCCCTGTTGATTCGGTGAGGAAATTCCCTTTATAGCTATTTTCAGAATCAAGTTCAGGTTTCTAATTCTCCAGTTTTGCTACAGAATCCCAGCGTGACCTTGAACAAGTCACTTGATTTCTTTCTGTCTTGGTTTCCCATTTGGGAAATGGTGGGGCAAATAATGGTTTTTTATCTCGTGGATATAATAAGATTATAAAAATATGGTAGTTCTAAGATCCTTAGAAAACTGATCAAATGAAATTAAACAGATCTTGCAGTCCAGATAAAATGGGATGAAACAAGCATGAAACTATTAGTGAAAGAAATGTTTCTTTATCTTCTACAAATAAAAATGCAAAGTGATTAAATGGGTCTTTTCTAGCTATTAGCAATAACAGCTCTAGCCAGCTGACTTCTGTCACCCTTGAAAATTAATTTGCAAGGTACAGTCTTGAATTTAGTATGCTTACAATAAATACCCCTAAAAATGTTGTCACCTTCTCTGATGCATGATGTTACTGCTGTGATAGTACCGCAATTACTTGCCCTACAGATAAAAAGTGGCTGCTCTAAATGAGATGCTCTAACACAATGGTTTGCAAATTTCTTTTAATTGACTTTTTTTTTTTCTGTGATATTTCCTTCCTTTACTGTACATCCAGCAGTATTTCTGTGAGGCAGGGGAAAGGAATGGGAATAGGTTTAAAAGTTATTTTTATCCAGGACAGTTTCAGAGGTCTGGTTCATAGCATGCATGCGCCCTGGCCAGCCATGACTGTGCAGCGGAGCCATGGTGAGGGGTGGCACAGAGATGGAGCCAAGTGGCTGGACATGGCCGTACCTCTGGGCAGCATCGCTACTGAGGCCAACCTGCCATGCAGCTGCACACTGGAGAAAACCCTGTGCGTCCCTGCTGCTGACAGAGAGGCTGAGCACGGTCAGTGATGAGCTTTGTGTGTGTGTGAGATGTTCGGAGAGACGAGGAAAGCACCAGCTCTGTCTGTAGGCATTTTCCTTCCCTGGCTTGGTGATCGGATGAGAAATGTCTCCCTTTCAGCATGGCTCTCAAAGCAAGATAGTGATTAATGAACAAAACAGTAAGGAAGGAGTTTTGACTGGTTGACTTTCTCCAACACAGAAGGAAGACAAGAGAAATATTTCAGAAAGGAATAGGCTGGAACGTGCTACAGAGAAACCTTGACACGTGCTTGGACTCGCCCAGAGTTACCTGTGTGCAGGAAATTTCAATTTACTCTTTTTTTTTTCTTTTTTTTTTCTTTTTTTTTTAACTCAAGTTTTAATCACGTTCAGACTGTGCAGATGAAATCTGAGTCAGAAGCCAGGTCTGCAAAAGCTGCCTGGTTACCTTCTCAGTGATGCCCTATTCCAGGTGCTATTGTCAGGATATTTTCAAGTGGTGCTCACAGATTACATGGTAGTTTGGCTTCTGAAGTGGTATGAAATTGAGCATTGCACTTTAAATTCCAGTGGTCAAACTCAGAAGAGATTTGTAAAGTTATGGCTCAGCAACTGCAAATGATCAATTTTTCATAGCTTAATAACCAAGTGCTTGTTTTTTGAATGGCGGGAAGTGATCATATACACCCTCACCTCCAGCCCTAATTGCAGAGTAAAAGAGGTTAATTTAAACCATGAAGGCAGTTTCAATCTGGATGTTTCACAGCAGCAGAAAAACTTAGAGCTATAGTGACTTCAGATCATCAGTTTTACTTCTCAGATGGAGAAGTTAAAGGCGGATGTGGTCAGTTTGCACTCATCAGCTGGTAAGAAACAACTTGCTAAGCCATGGGAGCCCAGTCACTTGGAATAAACCACAGTATAAAGACAGATTATAAATGTGTATCAAGTCTAAAATTGAAGATGATATAAACTGTTCATTTAGACCTGTTTTAAATCATCATTTGCATGCAGGGGGAAACATAGTGACAAAGGATGAGGAAAAGGCTGAGGTACTTAATGCTGCCTTTGCCTCAGTCTTTAACAGTAAGACCGGTTGTTCTCCGGGTACCCAGCCCCCTGAGCTGGAAGACAGGGATGGGGAGCGGAATGAAGCCCCCATAATCCAAGGGGAGATGGTTAGCGACCTGCTACACCACCCAGACACACACAAGTCTATGGGGCCAGATGGGATCCACCCGAGGGTACTGAGGGAGCTGGCAGAAGAGCGCACCAAGCCACTTTCCATCGTTTACTAGCAGTCCTGGCTAACCGGGGAGCTCCCAGTTGACTGGAGATTAGTAAATGTGACGCCCACCTATAAGAAGGGCCGGGAGGAGGATCTGGGGAACTACAGGCCAGTCAGCCTGACCTCGGTGCCGGGGAAGGTTATGGAGCGGCTCATCTTGAGTGAGCTCACCAGGCAGGTGCAGGACAACCTGGGGATCAGGCCCAGCCAGCATGGCTTCATGAAAGGCAGGTCCTGCCTGACCAGCCTGATCTCCTTCTATGACTGGGTGACCTGCTTAGTGGATGAGGGCAAGGCTGTGGATGTTGTCTACCTGGACTTTAGTAAAGCCTTTGACACGGTCTCCCACGGCATTCTCCTGGAGAAACTGGCTGCTCATGGCTTGCACGGGAGTACTCTTCACTGGGTAAAAAACTGTCTGGATGGCCGAGCCCAGAGAGTGGTGGTGAATGGAGTTAAATCCAGTTGGCGGCCGGTCACAAGCGGTGATCCCCAGGGCTCAGTTTTGGGGCCAGTCTTGTTTAACGTCTTTATCAATGATCTGGATGAGGGGATTGAGTGCACCCTCAGCAAGTTTGTAGATGACACCAAATTGGGTGGAAGCGTCGATCTGCTCGAGGGAAGGAAAGCTCTGCAGAGGGATCTGGACAGGCTGGATCGATGGGCCAGGGCCAATTGTATGAGGTTCAACAAGGCCAAGTGCCGGGTCCTGCACTTGGGTCACAACAACCCCATGCAACACTACAGGCTTGGGGAAGAGTGGCTGGAAAGCTGCCCGGTGGAAAAGGACCTGGGGGTGTTGGTCGATTGCCAGCTGAACATGAGCCGGCAGTGTGCCCAGGTGGCCAAGAAGGCCAACAGCATCCTGGCTTGCATCAGGAATAGTGTGGCCAGCAGGACTAGGGAAGTGATTGTCCCCCTGTACTTGGTGCTGGAGCATGTCCAAAGAAGGGCAATGAAGCTGGTGAAGGGTCTAGAGCACAAGTCTTATGAGGAGCGGCTGAGGGAACTGGAGTTGTTTAGCCTGGAGAAAAGGAGATTGAGGGGAGACCTTATCGCTCTCTACAACTACCTGAAAGGAGGCTGTAGCGAGGTGGGGTCGGTCTTGTCTCCCAAGTAACAAGCGATAGGATGAGAGGAAATGGTCTCAAGTTGCGCCAAGGGAGGTTTAGATTGGATATTAAGAGAAATTTCTTCACTGAAAGGGTTGTCAGGGATTGGAACAGGCTGCCCAGGGAAGTGGTGGAGTCACCATCCCTGGAGGTATTTAAAAGACATGTAGATGTGGTGCTTAGGAACATGGTTTAGTGGTGGACTTGGCAGTGCTAGGTTAACGGTTGGACCTGATGATCTTAAAGGTCTTTCCCAACCTAAACGATTCTATGATTCTATGATCTTTTTTTTTTTTTCTTTTTTGCCTATCAGCTCAAGCATTGCTCTTGTGCACATGTAAATTATAATCTGAAATAGCTCTCTGATTTTACCTAAGAATAACTACAACATCATAGAGAAAGTGTAATGTTTTGTTTTGCCTGGGGGAAAGGAAAGCCCAACTTAAGTAGAAAAAAATCTTTTCAAGCTTTTAAAACATTTACTGAAACCACAAGTTTTCACTGTTCTGCCCAGTTCTCTCCTCAGATGTATATGAGCAGTGAATGTGACTGGTGCCTTTCTATGCACCGAGCAAGGCAGAACTGTAAACTGGCACATAGATAATGGCAGGTTTAATTTTGTCCTCAGCTCTTCTACCTTATTTTGTCTGTGGTAGCTAGTAGAAATGCTAGTCAAGGCATCAAGCAAGAGCAAAGACCATCCCTTTCCCAAAGAGATCATCTTGGCATCAGATACAGTGCAATAGGTAGTGCGAATGGAAAGGCTGAGTGAATGGAACTCAGAGAACAAAACAGAGATCAGCAGAAAAATGGTATTCTTGGCTCATGCTTCCCCAAGCAATGCCAGACAGCGGTGACACAGAGGGTCATGGCAGAAGTAGTCTTACTAAGGATCTAAAGGATGGTAAGGTGTCATTACTGAAGACTTCTGATGAAGGATAAATATGTGAATTCTCTTCTTAAGTCAATGGGACTTCTATTGGCATGTATCTTAGGGCTGAATGTGTCCCTTTCTGGGATCAGTTAAAAAAAAAAAAACAAACAAACTGCAAGTGTTGCTTTTTATCAAGTCCATTGGGAGATAAATTCAGAGATGGGGAAGAAATGGGAGACTTTTCACAGAGAAGAGAAAATTGCCTGATTTGTATAGGAATGTATCACAGCTGTACCCACTGCAGAAAATATTTCCTCTTGGGATAGGGTGGTTTAAAAACACAGTCATCTGGCTGCAAAGTTGTTTCTGATTTAAGCAGACAGTGGCACTAATAGTAGTGCTGCATTTCTGGAGGGATGATGCTTTCAACCTTGTGCCCAGCTACTGAAAACACCTGGCACAGCACTGGTCTCCAGGATGTCATCTTCCACTTAAACGTAGGAGTTTGCTGTTTCTAAACGGAGAATATCTGAGCAATATTCCCTAACTGGGGAATTGTCTGCCTAGATTTGCCAACCACAACCCATCTTGTTTGATGTGACTGCTTGTTAGCTCCTATAGTAGCATCTCCTGCATCATCAAATAGTATATAAACATCCAAATCGTCATTTTGTCTTTGAGACACTTAGTTTGTAGCTGGTGCTACACTTCAGTGAGCCAGCTGTGTGTCCAGTGAGTCTGGCGTTGTAGCTAGCCACAGATGGTCCGAGAGACCAGAAAATACACCTAAGATTATGTTGGGGGTGTCTGGTGTGCTTTTAGCAACACTCCTCATTTCCCAAATACAAGCAGGTTAGCGGTTCCTTTATTGCGTTTGCTTTTCAGTGCATTAGGCAGGAAAGATTGCTGCAGCTCTGGAGAAGTAACAAGGTAGAAAAAAAAGGAGGGTTTTGCCATGTTTTGTTGGCTAAATAAATTATCTTGAAAACGTGAGTTCTAGTTATCGTTGCTGCCACCAACTTTACGTCTTACTCTAACCCTGAGGAGTTATATTTGAGATGCAGTATCAGGACATACCCCCATTGCTGCGGTGTCTTGGCCAGGCGTGGTTTTTCCCATTGTCTTCCATTCTGGCAAGATCCTTTTTGCTTCTTCTCTTTTTAAAATACTCAACCAGTTTTCACCTCCATTTCTCTTGTGTGTCCCTCATAGCTACTGGGCAGCTAAGCTACAGGTCTGCAAAACGTTACGTGGCTAATGCCTGATTGGGCCTCCTGCTGTCAAAGTCTGTTGGAGTGAGGCGCCTAGGTATCCCCAGGAATGAATGCTTTTGATTTTTTTCCTGACATCCTAATTATCTGATAACCACAGCTTCAGCATCTGATATTTTTGCACCCAGTTACTGGGCATTGCTCCATTCTGCTGCGGACGATAGCACATGATTATAAGCAGCAAGGTGTGTTGCCCTCCCTTGTGCAGTCTCTTTGATACCATCTAGCAAAAAGAGAGAAACGCAGTAGATGTCTGATCTTTAGCACTGAGGGTTTCGTTTTGATGCAAAAAATTCCTAAGCGGTGTTGTAGCGTAAGATTCAGAAGGTTTCAAAGAGGCATCAGTTAAACCTGCCTGCTCTGCAATAGCCAACAAGTGGATCTTTCAGATGTCTGAGTGTTCCCTGGAGGTTCACATTATTAATATCTGCCTTATGACAAGGTGGCTGTGCTGATGCCAGGTTTTTTTTCCCAGCCGGCATGATTAATTTTTCTTTCCTTTCTTAATATCTCTGAGCCAGATGCTTCTAAATGTCCTCACAGGGGTGTATTGCTGTTCTTAACCGCTCCTCCTTCCCCCCCACCCCTTTCCAACTAATTCATATAATGGCTCCAGAGATGCATTTTGTAGAGTCACAAAAAGCAAAACTTTGAAAGCCTCCTAAGGTGATGGACTTGACATGTGCAAATCTGGCCTCCTGACGTTTCTGGTGGGTTTGAAAGCTTAGTGCCAGGTAGTCTGTCAATAACGTTTCCCATTTCAGAGTATGCTTATTTGCCTAGCACTTTACAAATTATATCCATGCAGAACTGCTGAAATGCAAGTATTTCTGGTGGGGAGAGTGACAGCAGGGTGTTGAACTGACGTTCTGGAGAAAGTAAAGGAAGTTTTGGCTGAGGAAAAGGAGGCACGCTTGTATTATTTATGGAAAGTGCTATGGATCTTCAAGCACTGATTTATTTTAAAGGCTTCAAAACATTGCAGTACTGAAAAAGGTCTTTATTCTGCAAACAGAAATTAATTCTCCTTCAGAGCTCTTGTTCCAAAGCGCAACTGCACAGGCTTGCGTTTTACCAGCTCGGAGAGCAGAAGACCTTAGCAAGCTCTACAAGCAAATGGCTTGTTTCCAAGGAGTTTGTACTTTTGCCATCTCTCTCTGTTAGTTTCCTCCAGGTAACAGATCTGTGGGTCTTCTGTATTTATCCTCAGCTGTTCTCAGTCATTAGTGCATTCACCTGCATCTCAGGGGATTTTTCCTGGAAGAAGCAAAACCCAGAAACAGAATAGTTAGTGGTGTATAGATTAGGATGTAGTTGCTTGTTTTTGTATGTGTTCATACTACATCTGAGAGCTGGATCACTGGATTTAATGGTGAAAGTATTAATTTAAGAAGCCTAGTGTTTCTAAATTTCTTACAGGGCAGGTTAAAATCCCCTTACATCTATTATGTTCTACTGTAATTTTTTTGCAATTTAACAGTGAGAAAAGGTATAATATAAAGCAATGGATTTGCTGGTGCAAATAGAGCTGTAATTAGGGGAATCAAGAATATCCTCAGAGTAAGGATACTCTTAGGAGTATCCTAAGAGTAAGAGCAGGAGGACTCCTACAGCATTCCTTTCCATAATAGATAGCTGGTCATTTAGCTATGTATCAAGCAGCCTCAGACAGCAGGCAGCCCTTTAGCCCACAGCAGCATGGGAATTAAGTTAAAATTAACCTGAGTTTGGAAAACAACTAGCACCACTTTATTTGTCCATTTAATTGAATTATATGATGCTGTGTAAGTATGCTGACCCACAGACGTAAATTGTTCCACCCTACCCATTTCCCTCCTTAATTCTTTCATGCTAATGGAGCTGATGGGGATGTTGACTGCACACAGAGAGAGAGAGGAAAAAAGGCTGGAAATAAAAGGGACCGTTCCAGCCTCGTGCAAACCTTCCCCTTTGGTGAAATGCTTCTGAGTGTCACAGCTGCACTAACTGTGCAGTGATCTTTGTTGCCATTAAGCTGATTATATCCGCTGAAGGATTCATCCAACTAATCCCGCAATGCTGCAACTGGTTGCTTTATACTTAAGCACAATTTTTATTTTTTTTTCTAAGAAATAAAAGTCAGTTTGGCTTCACTGGACTCTCAAAATGGGTCAGACTGTTACAGAGACCCACTTTTTTTAATATTTGGTTGGTTGGTTAATACAGGAAAGTAGGACACATTAATGGGCTCCACATATTAATGGATGCACTCAGTTTGGGAGAGGTCTGTGCACACATTAGGACTCGGCAGCGTCTGGCGTAATTTTGGGTGGATGTGCTGTGAAGGTGCTATGCTATCCATATACCTTTGGCACTGCATCATTTTGTGTTTTGCCTGTGTGGGCATACCATACAGGCAGCAGCTTTGCATCTAATAGCGACTCTAATGAGAGAGATTCTGACAGGTTGGATTGATTTAATTGATTTAATAATCAATTTAAATCTAGTTCTTGGTTATTTTTCTAAGGAAAGGTTGATTTTCATTGGTTAGTAGCCATTAAAATATGTTCATTTGCAGCTAAATACAGCCTTTATAGTAAATTTAGTTCTTCTTTTTGCTAATCAGATACACAATGTCTGTCCATGTTTACTTAATTATGTAGTTTAACCTAGTTTATTCACATTCTTAATTTTTACATTTGAATCAGGCTAGAAAACAGCAAATGAAACACTTCTCTGTTAGACTGTTAGTTGTTTTGTTTTGTCATGTGCCTGAGTACATCTGAATGGAAATTAGAATTTAATTTAATTTTTAAAAATCCTTACAAGGAAATTTTCAAACACTTCTCAAAAATAAAGTAAAATCTCATCATAAATACGATGGGTTTGGTTTTGGAAGGTAAAAAATAAATAGAATTTTCTTTGTATTTATGAATAACACACTACTCAAAGGAGATGTGTTCTGGCACATTCAGGTAGTCAATTTTCCTGCTCAGGTTTTGTTAACAAAATCAAGGATTTTAGGAGCAAAATGAAGGAGCAACTGGAGAAAAATGAGGACCAAACATAGGCTTTAATTCTGTCATTAAGCATTCAGTGTTTGATAAAGTGTTATCCTCTTTTCTCATGTTGTCTGTTGTCTACCCAGAGACTTTGGGCTTGACTTTGGCTGCCCAAGAAGCACACTTCCCATGTTCCAGGCGAACAGAGAGTGGAAAGAACATACCGTGCGTTCAGTGACATAAATTAGAGAGAAGAGTGCATAATGCATTGCCATGATTTTCCTGCAGCATTCTGCAGTATTCTTTGAATTTCATGTCTTCTAAAAGCTGTTCCTTCAGACATAGTGTGTAGTTATCACTCAGACACTTTTAACTTTTTGCAGTGCTCCCATGCTGCAGACATGGCTATCATATACAAAAGCATATGGTGATTCTTTCCAATTCCTCAGGATTTTAAAGCTAGCAGATCTGTTGTCTCATACTTAATTTTTATCCATTAGTAGTTCAAAGCCGGTCTAATACCTCAAAAGACTGGTTACAGGAGTTTACAGAGTGACTTACCTGCTCCGTAGTTTGACTTTCTTTAGAAAGTAGGCATCAGATGTGTGCTGCTTGAAAACATGCATTCTTTTTCATTTAACTGTAGTGATTTTGTGGAATTGTATTCTGTTGGGCCATCACTTAGGTTGCCCTAACTTCAGATATATTAGGGAAGTATTTTTTACTTTAGCAGGAAAAAAAAACCAACATTGAATTTCATCCCTCCTAGGCAGTGATTGTAACTAACATTGCTTTGGTTTCATAGGAGCTTCTAAAAAAGAATTGTTTCACAATTCCAGGTACAACCTTTCATATAAGCTTTAAGCTCCCATTAAAACTAGTGGAACAAATTATATTAATTCCTTTTGGATTTTTGTCTTTAACGCTTAATTGTTTAATTGACCAAGACTTGTAAAGCTATCTGCAAATGGTCCTCAGCAAAAGTGGAAGAAGACTGAAGATAACCATCCAGAAGGCATGTGCCAGTGTGCCAACCCAGTTGTGGTGGGTCTCCTTAGCAGCTGGGGGAGTCTCAGTTCACAGCTTATGGTTTTCAACTTTTGGCTCTTCATTATTTTTTCTTCCCAAATTACTAAATGAAGGCAAGATTCTCACTAAACATAGGCTTAGGTGAAGACAGATCTTATGAGAAGAGGGAAGACCTAGTGTGGAAAAGGACAGCATGTCCTAACAGTCACAGCGTAGCGCTGGGAGTTCAGCATCCTGAAACTAATCCTAGCTGTGGGCTGTGTTCCTCATTTGACCTTGAGTAAGTCAGACAGTGGGGGTTTTTTGCGTGTCTCAGTTTCTGGAACTAACATGGGAATACTATGTGCATATATCCTTGGGTCTTGCCTAGATTAATAAATCAATATTTGTAAAGTAAGCCTTGATAAATGCTAACTGTATTAATACGTGTACTTGAACCTTGTGCAGAACTTTGGGAATGCGCCTGCATTTCTGCTGTGCAAGTGGCTGGGGTACGTCGGGGCCCTGGGCCAGGGTGGTCAGCAGCGAGAGAGACCGGTTTGGGTCATTTTCTTCCTCCCAAGGGACTGCCTGTAGCACATATCTGCAAGAAGGTCTTGAATACAACTTTTCCACTTAACATGCTCCCCCATCACCCACTGTCAGCAATGAGATTAAATTCTGTGCAACTGCAGAGGACGTTGCATGATTAAAATCCTCTTTTAGAAATTAATATGTACCATCGCTCTATAGTACCGTGCCTCTTCTCCGAGAAGGGTATTGTCTCCTAAGCACTCAAGGTGTGAAAAGCCACCAAGTGAAGCTATCTATCTTTGAATTTTATGCTGTTGCACAGTTGCTCCGATGACAGCTACAACTGCATAACATCACAGGGACTTGGGGACTTCTCCCTTCACAGGGTCACAGAGATGTGGGTGAAGTTTTGCAGAACAAGCAATAAAATAGCAAAAGGAGTGTTTGAACTAGAAGTCCTGCTTACAGCAGAAAAGGCTTCCTGAGAGGGAAGGATGGCTGAAGTCCACATTCACCCATGCTCCTTTAGGAAGTATCTCCCATAACTGGGTATTCTGAAAAAAACAAAACAAAACACTTTGCCCCCAGATATTGCACAGCTTTTCCTTACCTTGCTGCCTGTATCAGCCCAGAGAAATACAGTAATCAGTGCATTTTAATATCAAAATTCAGTCTTCATTAGGCATCAGACATTGATGCAGCCCGCAGAAGGGCTTTACTTGAACTTTGCATGCTCTTGGTAGATATGTTTAGGTATGCAGGGCTGCTGCGTTTGGTACAAACTGAAGCTCTTGAGCTGTCATTTCCATTCTCCCGTCTCGCCGACTCAGCTATACAGGCTAAGGGGTCCAGGTTAAAAAAGATTACATAGGTTTGCAAGGCAGGCACATGTCCAGTGTGTCAGATCACAGGCTGGAGATGCACCTTTGTTGTTGGACAGAGGGGTCCTGAACATGCTGGTGTGTTCCCTGGCCTGCAGCGCGGGCTGGGAAATGAGGAAAACCCTGAGTCCTTTTTCTAAGGCTGGGTCTGAAATGCCTGCTGGAAGGAAGCATCGATGTACTTTTGTTTATTCCTCTGTAGTACTTATTCCCCATTTGTGTCTGATACGATCTTTAGAATTAGATGCATTGTGTATGGTGGCTTTAAGGCATCGATGTGTTTTCAGACTATACTTTTTCATGTACAGACAACGAAGTTGTCATCAGGAGCTGCATGCTGGTGCACAGGAGCTGTTCTCATCTCATAATTCCGTCCCTGTTGCTGAAGCATATGCCTTAACTCCTGCTCTCCTGACCTGCCTGAATGCTAGCTGCTGAGCCTTGGTCAGACAACACAGCCCTGTTTCAGCTTAATTCCCCTCCTGTAGTTTGAGGCAAGGGGATGAGTGCCCCAGCTGGAAGGCACATGACATGTTCCCCATTTTACAGGTGGGGAAACTGAGGCACAGAATGGTTGGGGTTCAGCCACTGTTTGTGGCAGAGCTCCTTCTCCCCACGCTGTGCTTTCCCTGTCTCTACAGGGAAGAAGGGCTGGAGCTGAGACTCTGAACATGGATACTTTTGTCACAGGGACTGGATTATGTGGCAGACTGGATTTGTGCCTGCTGCTTCGTGTTCTGAATGTGCGCTTCTGCTAAAGCCTTTCCCTGGCTGCTGGCAGGCTCCTGGCTTCCAAGAGCTCAGTCCTGTTTTTCCTTCAGAAAACAGAGGATCTGGGGAATTTATAAGAACGCTAACTCAAAGCAGGCACGTGGTTTCCAAAATTGAATCTGGCTTTCCACAGCTTTTAGCAGAAGGGTTGATTTGGGTCAAAATTAATGCAAACACTTGCGTAGACCATTTAATGTTTCGTTTATGGACCTGTTAAGGCAGCAGGATAATCCCTTTAGATTACCCGTGTAATTCCTAGTGAATATTTATTTTAAAGTGACTTCCGTGCCCTTAGTCATTAGCAAAGGTTAGTAATGCATCTCACAGCTGCCAGACTCAGTACAACAGCATTTGACAATGGGAGGGTTTCTCCTTTTGTTTCCTTTTTTTGTTTGTTTGTTTTTTAACATTTCTCCAACTCTTGCCGGCTTAATCCCGCGAGCTCACCTCTAATCACAGGGAAGCATCCGAGCTGCCTTTGCCATGTTGACTTCCACTTGAGTGAGGCTAAGGAGGGTGCCTAATCCTGGGCTTTTCGCCTGCTGTCTGCTGAGGGTGTTGGGTACACAGCCTGCGTGGGCTGCCGGGGGAGGATGGAGTACACTGCGGGTTCAAGGACACACTCCCGCTTTAATGTGCGCAGACATGCTCCCGCTCGCTCTCTGATTGGCAAGGTTAACTCAGAGAGGCTGCAGCTTTTTAAACTGATTTGATTAGGCTCACTACTTTATCCCATTCCCTCCCCCACCACTCGGCCCACCACCTCCTGATCCTTTTAACACAGCNCCCCCCCCTTTTCCAATTTTCATGCTGAATTTTTACATTTTGTAAAATAGATTACGCAGCCCTACAGGGAAGATCAGGAGGCAGTGTCTTAGTCTCAGGGCTGTATTTTATTGTGACTAGTTGAGAGGCTGGGATTTGTCTCCTCTTCCTCGTTCTCCCAGGCTCTGCACCTTTCCCAGCTCTCAGTGTGCATGTGTGAGTTCAGGGACAAGAGGCTGAGGGCTCACATACCCCAGCTTGGATGCTCATTGCCCTCCAATTCCTCCTCTCCCTGCAAAACCAGGGCTGGGGAGAATTATACAGTCAGCCCAAAATGACTTAGCATCCCAGGTCCTCTTCTGCTGTGGTATGACAACATGTTCACTGTTTGCAAAAAGAAACATGGACAGCATGGATAGAGAACTCCCTTATCCTGTAAGAGCAAAATAATGGTATATTTTAGTAGCAAGCGTTACTAGTTGGGATTATTCTGGGAGAAGAGATCACCCGTAGCTTCCAGCTTACAGGCTGGCTGACAAGCGGGATGGGCTTGGAGGGGCCAGGAGAAGCTGTTTTGGCATTAATGCCCACAGCCATTGGGACAGCAAGGGTTGAGTGGGCACCCACCCAGCCTTTAAACAGCATGTGACCCTGTTGCTGTCTTTAGCCGGTGTGCTTTAGCGCTTTGTGTGCTGCCAGTTTTCAGTTCTGGGCTCCACTGCTGGTATGCAGCTTATGTTTGTCATATTAAATACTCCAGGGGAATCTGGAGCCTTGTGTACATAAGTGCCTCTTGCCAGGTCTCTCTAGTCCTCCTATAAATAAGTAAATAAAGGCTGTAAATTACAGACTCTCACAAAACCAGAGCGCCCCAACTCAGAGAACAAAATTACTGGAGAGTGACCAGCACTGCTGAATTTTTGGGAGTCTCATACTGGTCCAGGGGAGGGCACATCTCATCTCATTATCACTTGCCTATTTGTTTCACCAGAACTGATCTAAAGTGGTGTGGGCTAGTTGAGCAGCTCGGTGCTGGCAGGGACCAAATCCAGCAAACAGAACCGACCCTACAGAGTCACCCTGGTGAAACAGCACAGAGTATAGACAGTCCCCTACACGCAATGTATTAAGCCTTGACATACTGCATTACTTAAGAGATCTCAGGGAAAATTAAAACCCTTTTGACTGGGTTTTGCAATGCAGGGAAAATTTTAGTGACATTTAAAAGGTTTCCCTTGTGTTCCTCTAATGGGATAAATAAAAAAAGGCTTGTTTTAGGCCAGCAAATGGGGGGACAATCCAATTTCCCTGATTCCATCAAGACACTCTTAAAGCATTAGCTTGTGCAGTTTTAAAAAAACCCACAACAGACTGACCCCTCCGCCTGATGGCTTTGAAAAGTGTCCTGATGTGGAGGTATTTATCCTACACAACATGGTTCATCGAGGCACTCCAGCAGCGCTCCTAAATATACTCCTTTGTTATTAAACTATTTAGGAGGACAGCATGCACAGGAGGAAACACAAACACCAGTTTATTATTTACTGCTGCAATCCACACTGGGGCTGTGCTCAGAGACGAATGCGTGATGACGTGCTCTTTATATTTGATACTTGGAAGAGAAAAAGGATGGCATTAACTAGTAACATTTCTGATGAAAGAACAAAACCTAAGCATGCCCTTAACTTTATGTTTCTCAGCATTGTTTTGGCTCAGAATAAATAAAGATTCCCCCATGGAATGTTACATTTGCAGTTTGTTTCTGTCAGTCAGAAAGATTAATGTATCAACACTTACTTCGGAGGGGGCTCTGGGGATTGATAATGGGAGATACGAAGCCTTTCACCTCGAGGTCACTGGTTCAGCTCTGCCCCACGTCGGTCGCCACCACCAGTACCTGCCATCTGCTCCTCCCCAGCCGTCCGCCTGGTGCAAAATGGGCTGGTCCCAGTTCTGGGCACTGGGGACAGATGTCCAGGTCCCAGCGGGCTCCCTGGGCTGCTTTAGTAGGAAATGGGACGGGCCCACTCAGCTCAGCCCTAGATGTGACGGCAGCCCCAAGCCTTCGGGTCGGACTGAGCGCCACCGGGGAACTTGACCTTCTGCCGCACTTGTACGACCCTTGAATGGCGAACCTGTTATTCCTGCCCTGTGCAGAATAACTCATTCAAAAAGCAGGACATCCCTGAACATAAATCTGTCTGTTATAAAGTTGGCTGCGGTTTTCCCCAGTTGCCTCCAGATCTTGCTGAATTTCATTAGAAACACCTCTATTATACAGCACAAAGAGGGCGCAAGTGCTGCCTCTAGACTTTGAAAGAGCCCTTTAGAGTGAAGATCAATCTTGCATCTCACTAAATAAGTAATGACAGACCAAACTGCAAGTACCTAGTTCAGCTTTATTTTAATAGCACTGTGGCTCCATTGAGAAATCCCAGTTACTGATATAGTTTGATGTCCTGAGCCAGTTTTCTCCAGACATTTTTCCTTTTTTTTTCTTTCATATTGGCACTTTATTAATAGCTGTTTGGAAACCTGACTCTCTGTGAATAAGCAGTACCAATAAACCTTTTCCCTCTCTATTTATTTCTCCTTTCTTCCATCAGGCATCAGTCCCAATGATTGTAGGCTGAGAGGGGAGTTTTCAGAGTCTAACATGTAGTTGTACTTGGTGGTGGATGATCAAATGAAAGAGCAGCTTCGTGCCTTATAAAATAAAAAATGGTAAATCAGCTACTACTAATACAATTCACAGAGGCTGCTAAAAGGCTGTTGGATGTCACAAAACCAGCAACCCTTTGAGGTGATGAGACGAGAGCTTCTTAAGTCAACGCGTGCAGTCGGCTTCTGTCTGGCAGTGGTCCACTTCGGGGCAGGATCCAGGCTCTGTTGCCTTCCCCCTCTGGCAGACGGCTGTGAGTGTGCAAACGTCCTCTCTAATTCCAGATTAGTCACAAAGAGGAGTCGTCATGCTTAAGAAACAGGCGTGCTTGGGAAGGAAGGGCTGTCTGGAGGCTGCAGGGCACAACACTACGCTGAGATGCTTTGAAATATCTGAGCAGGGTCCCTGGCATTGGGTTTGTTCTAAAAGAGCAGGAAAAGAAAAGAGCGCCTTTCAAGCTGAGGGCCACGGGCCGCTGTAACTCAGTTCCCCTGCTACCCCAGGCTTCCCCAAGCTTGGCTTAATAAAATCCAGATCTCATTTAATGAGTTCAGAGGATGGTTCAGACCATCTCAACATGGAAAGTTTTGATTTTGCACACCAAGCCGAGAAAGGTTTATGAGACCAAAACAGAGTCTCCAGAGTCTATACTCACTGACTTAAAAGAGAAAAAGATCCCTAGGCCGTTAGCAGTGCCTCTGCCCCTCTTGCGGCATATTGCCATGTGCAACGTGGCTGTGCTTTTATTGCAACCATGCCTGCAGTCGTCATGATACTGCAACCTCCCTGCCAGGGCTCCAGCCGCTACTGCAGGGTTCTTTGGCATTTCAGCTGACCCTGCCTTTGCCCAAATCAGCAGAGATCAAAGTGTGGGTTCAGACAGGGCACTGCTTTAGCCCACACAGGGGTGGGTTCCCTGCTTTCTTTTTGGAGTTCTTTAACGGCCACTGAGTTGCTGGCTTTAAAAGGACACTTTATACGAAGGTGACATCCTGAAATGCAGAGTGGCAGCTCTGAGTCCATTATAGTTGACAATTAAAAGTGCAACATCTTCTTGGCCACCCAGGGCTGTGGGTTCAAGCCTGTGCAGGAAAAGAGGTTATTTCCAAAGTCCTGAATCCCTTTAAATAAATCAGTCAGAAAGTCAGAAAGGGCTCAGCTGAACTGAGCAGTGGCAGCAACGCTCTTGGCTCTGGCTGTCTCCTGTCCAACCTGCTAAATTTAGCAGCCTAATCAAGCTTCCTTCTCTCTCTTTAATCGGGTGGAGCAAGTGGCATGTTGACTTGCTGTTTGGCGCTGGATCCGATCCTGCTCGCAGCATTTCCAGCCCCTTGGTAGTGACCGGGGGAGCCATATGCCGGGGAGCAGCGTGTCTGATAGGCCACCGTGGCAGCGCTTCCGCTTAATCTCTCTGCTCCCATCCACACGTGCTGTCCTGATATCCAACAGCCGGTCCCATGCGGGCACGGTGCCAGTAGTGACTTTACAGGCTTTGTGGCAGAGATTATTTAAAGGAGATTAACCCTTCTAAACCCCTTAGATTTTAATTATTTCTGTATGTATTTATAAAACCTGCAGTCTGCTAGTTGCAGGACACAACTGCCCCAGTCCCCATCCTTAACCTGGATTTGTGAATATACAATGCAGCCTTATTACAGGACGGGGGCTGGACTGGACAGGGGTCATTTGACTTATTTATTTATTGCCATTCTGGAACAATTCACATCTGGGATGAAAATGAAACATTATGGTTTCAAATTGTAAAAGGAGCTAATAATTCAAATTACTTTAAAATACTAGGACTAACACCGCATTAATTGAATTGTTTGAGTCAATGCGGCATCTCTCACTAATTGTTTTGGTTAAGGCAGCTCTGTCGTTACTGCATACTGTTGCCTCCCCACTGCCTCTGTTGTGAACGTGGAGCTCCTTGCGTCTCTTTGAAGATAGGGCTCTCTGTAGGGTTGATGTATTGGCAAGCAGAAGAGGGAAGGCCTGTTTCTTTCATTCAGTCTCCTAGCAAGATTTTTATATGCATATTAATGCTGTGAAATGATGAAGTCTGAAAAACTCCTTGCTAACAGGTACTGTTAAAAGGAGGAAAAAAAATGGGTGTGCACCTCCATCCTTTCATGCTTTCTCTCCTATTTGTCATGTTAGGTAGTGCTGGGCTAATTAGTTTTTTAGAGTTAAGGAGTGATGGAGGGAATGTTTCCACTCTGCATGTGAGCTGTAAAATCCAAATGAAACTGGAAATATCTTACTTCTGTTTCACAGAGCAACCTGGCTAATCTCAGGTGATACACACCTTGCAGAGGTGGGAAAAACAGTGGAAGAGTTGGTAAGTCATTGCCACTGAGAATGTTGGATCAGAGTTACTCCAGAGGCCACCTCTCAGTATGGGTTACAGTCCTGACATGAGTGCTGTAGTTCTATTTCTGTATATTCTAGGATTGCTGCTGAAAAAATGACAATATTTAAATATATATCTGCCTGTTTTGTAAATGCAAGCATAAAAGGTGGCTGTTAGAAGGAAACAAAACCCGCAGCATTATGGGCCCCAATGATCTGAGAAAAAAATAGGTCATTTTGAATACATTTCTTAAAATCAGGTGATTTTTATTTATTCTTGTCTCCTGAGCAAGGAAATAAATGCAGACACTGCCAAGGAGTCCATAAATAAATTTTGTTCTTGGAGAATCTCTTTAATATGCACACGGTCCTGCTTCTGTAGTAGTGAACATTTGACCAGTAGCAATTAATTTCTTATCACAGTCTTTCTATGAGGTAAGAAAACATTAGTGTCTCCATTAGGAGGTGGAGAACAGGAGCTCTCTGAGAGCAAATGATGTGCCCAGCTTCTCTCCCCTGCCCTGTGGCTTGCCAAGAGCTGCTGGAGGGAGAGGGCATTGCAGCAACGCCTCTCCTGCAACGTGGCTGGATGCTCCAGCCAGATCTGTCCTCCTAATCAAATGACAGACTCAGAAAATGTTCAATATCTGTATATTTCAGAACAAATACCGTTAAGCTAACGAATTTTCAACCGCTTACTGTGAAGCACACAGTATGTCCTTTAATGGCAGGTGGTAAAATAGAGAAGAAAAAAACATCAAGGTCCCCGGTATAAATCTCTTCTGTCTAGAAAGGATGAAAAGAGGGCTTCTTACAAAACCAACCTTACGGAAAATAACATATGATCCCATGGCATGTAGATGATTAGGCAAAGTGTCCCAAAGGTTAATATATCTTTTCTCATTCAAATGGGTAGGATCTCGAGCTGAAAGTGCCGGCCCTGTGCATTCAGCCCCGTTGCCCCGGGGAGGGGGAGCAGGGAAGCAAAGGGTTAAATTTTGGGGCTGTAGAAGCAGATTGTGTTTTCCTTCTATGATGTGGGCTGACAAGACATCAGTATTCTATTCATCTGTTGGGAATTAGGCTGTTAATCCAATCAATGACTCTTGAGCGAGCTGCAGCCTGCCTCCCCACTGGGGAACAATCGGATCAGACGGGAGATTGTTTAAGAGCACAGTGCGGTCCCAGTGTCAGGTGGAATTTCCAAGCGTTCCCTAGTGAATTGGGGATGGGAAAGCTGTCTCAGCCCATTTATCCTGCCCCTTAAATAACCAGGTATCTGCCTCAGCCACGCTAAAGTGATAAAGCAGTACAAGAGCTACTAACTTTTACGTGGGGAGGGCGCAGGGAAGCACCCTGAGAAGAGAGATTTTAGCATATTGTCCTGTTTGCAGCCTGGGATTGCATTTGCATAGTTTTGTTGGAGGCTGGCTCAGCTGCAGCACTGTGACACTTGTTACAGCTCTAGGCACCGGCTCCTTCCAAACACATTTTTGATCCCTGGGCTGAGGAAGCCCAGAGCTTCCTGGCAGCTTTTATATTGCACCAACACATTTGTTTGATGACCAGAAAGATGCCTGATGCTGGAAGTAACAAGCAGTAGCAAATATTCTTTGGAGCAACCTATAAATATGTACGTACAAACACACAGCTGTGCTCAGAGTGCCGGCTGCAAATTGAGGTGAAAATGCTCAATAGGAAAACAGCCCGGAGAGTTTCCGAGCTGCTGTGTAGATTCAGAAATCAGTTTGTTCTGCAATTAAAGACAGCCATGTCTGTGGTGGGATATTGAGAGTCTGTATCTGTGCCAGCAGCACTACATGCTGATGATAGTAGATCTGATAAATCCCATTGAAATTGCACTTGAAAATTTAGGTACACCACCAGTTAGAAACTAGGGCGATGAGGGATTAGCATAACCCTGGCACGCTGAACTCCTCGGGCCGGTGGCGTTTGGGTGCATTAGCAGATGCAGGCTTCAGGAGGGAGCGAGTGGCAGCTCCTGGGCATCATATTCTTTCTGAGCTTTCTTAGATCTGGTTTTAACAACACCTTTGCAAGTGGAGGGCTCCTCCAAATTAGTGCACCTAAATGAACCACAAATACGAGCTCAGGCAATGATTTTGAATGGGGAGGTCCCCAGACAGAAAGAGCCCCAGCTCGGAGGCTTGGCTTTAAAGGGCTTCAACATCCCTCTTCCCTTGATCATAATTTTGAATCAAACAAAAGCTAATGCAATTTTCTTTGCCTTTCAGTAGCAGATTGTGCTGTAAGGGTCCGTGCCATTAGAAATGTAATAATTGCTTCTCTATGCAGATCTAATTTATCTGTAAGGCACTTAGAAGATAGGCCAAATGATAGCCTGGCGGTAGGCTCTGGAGAAGGGCCCAAGAGGTGATGATAAAGATCTGTCTAGCACCTTCCATCCTTACGGATATCTGCCTGGCACAGTGCAGGAGAAGGTCAGAATGGAAGGAAGGGGGCAGAGGAGAGAGCTCTTGGAGAGGGACAGCTCAGTAAGACAAGACACCTGGCTGCCAGGTAGCTGGGTGTCCTGGCCTGTTTATCTAGTCAATTAAAATATTGCTGTGATTCAGCTTATTTATTTAAACCTGGGATTTACTTGTCCCTGCCAAGCCTACCCATATGCAAGGGAGGTGGAAGAGTTAATTGGGGAACCAAACTTATGGGATATCCAAACCCTGCGCTTGTTAGCTTGGGCTATTTGCAATCCCCAAGTAAGAGCTGCTCGTGCCCAGTGCATGGATTTTGGTTTTGCTTCTGCCAGAGGTTGCTCTGCATCCTTTTGGCATCCTTTGTCCCACGACATTGGTCCTTGGGGAGTGCCTGAGCTGCCTTCGAGCTTGTACCAAGGATGCACGTCACAATGTCTCACAACAGCCTACGCGTAGCACTAACAACTGTAACTTCACAAGCACTTCACAAACACCAGCTAACCAGTTATCCTCATATGGGCCACCCAGTCTGAAAAATGGGGAGAAAACATAAAGGTCTGCTTCGTTTTCCTAGGGTCGGAGCTATTTGGGACTCCAGATGTTCTGGCACAAGGCTGTTAGATGGTCTTGTTTCTCAGGTTGCGCTGCCTCTAGTATTGCTTTAAGGCTCAGGAGGCAATTAAAAGCAAAAGTCTAGGTGCATGTGGGTGCACACTGGTCTAAGGTGGGGCTTTTAAAAGAACAGGATCAAATTTCAAACGAAACCATTGCTTTTCTATGCCCACATTTGCACACACAGAGATCCACTCGTCTATCTGCTTCGATTGGACAAGCATTAATTTTACATGTATTAATGTATGTGTCCAAATCCAGGCTGCTGTGTGCAAAAGCAGCATGTAAATGAAAATAAAGGCTGTCTTGGGGCCATCCACTGAGTCGTCTGATAGAGTTCGGACTGGTTATATTAGCCTGCATTGCCTGGTTTTACGTGTTAGTGGGTATTAGCATGTAAATTCTGGTATGCTTTTAGCTGTAGTCTCACCCTCAGTCATCTTGGGGATAAAATTTCAGAGAGAGAGAAAGAAGATGATGAGGTTAAAGTAAATTGTTGGGAAGTTGAAGTCTAAAGTGGAAATAAATGAGAAATAAAACCCTTTTTAAAAGTGGAGGGAAGTATTTTCTTGCTATTTTTCATCTCCCTGGCTTGAGTGAGTGTGTGTCGTGAGGCTGCAGAGATTTATATTCACAGCTCCTAAGCACCGGTGCTTGTTCAGAAGCTGTATTATTCTAGCCCTTTTTATTCACTCACCTTCTAAAGATGTAGTGTAAATATTTATCTTCCCTCCGGCCCATCCATGCGGCCCAGGACCCAGTGCTGTTAAACACTCTTATCACCTCATCGGTCTTATCTCCTGCGATCCCTGCCAACATTTGGAGTCTGTCAATGGGAATGAGTGTGCACCTTAAAAGGTGCCACAAATGAACAGAAAGAAGAGGTGATGCAGGGAAAAGAATACCTTAAAATAAAGAGTGCATGTGCTATCCCTCAAAAGGGAAAGGTTAGTGTATATGTTTTCTGCTGTGCTTTTCACGCTCACGGTGTCTGCGCTTGAAGATGCGATTGAAGGCACAGAGGTGAGGTCTCAGTGTGGACCGCCACTCGAGGAGGTATGGGAGTCCTGTGCAGACCCTCGCAGCTGGTGTGGAGGGCTGTCCAGCCCTAGCTTCATCATCGATATGGGGTCTAGCTGGGCCAAAGTTCACCCAGGTAACCAGCATGGTTTTGTTTTCCCTCTTTCTGTACTTGTGCTAAATAAAACATGTGAGATGGAGGAAGAGATGGTGTCTCCCTTAGGGCCACCCTCCTGCTCGCAGAGGTTTCTGTACACAGCTTGGAGAACAAGTGAGGCAGGTTTGGAAGATCAATGTTTATATAACACTGTTTTAAAAACTGTCCCTTGAAACCAGCACAGTCAAATGCTGGCACATCAAGGTCTGCTTGCTGTGGCGGGGCAGTGGGAATCGTGTTTTATAGCGTGTGCAGCATCTCAGCAGAGCTCAGCCAAGCCATTCCCGTGTCTCTGCCCCTCAGCCCAGAAACCTTGTGTTAGATTAAGCAGGGTACAGAAATTCCCAAGGAACGAACATGGGATGGCAACACCGATATAATCCTATCACTTATAAGACAAAATTGACGTGCAGTAGCCATAGTACCACTTAACGGATAAGACAGTTGGTCCATCTGCACTCGGTACATCTTCTCTCATTTCTCTTGCTTAAATTTCTCAGGAGCAGAACAAAATCCTGTTATCCAATAAGTTACCCACTGGTAGTTGGATTTTCATTGAGTGACATCTGTCACAGACCATGCATGTAGGAGGTACTGGTGATTTTGTAGCATCTTTGTTTTGATGGGTTTGGTAGATGTGGGCATGTGGGTTTATTTTTTAAGTATTTGGAAACACTCTCGTCTCCCTTGAAGGCCATGCAGCTTGGCTGTCATGCTGCCATGGCCAGATGTGCCAGGAGGCTGTAAAAGGCACCAGGGATGGCACGCAGCATTAGGAGGCAAGAGGAAAGCCTGGAATCGATCTGTTGTTGGTTGGTAACTTGCATGTGTGGGACTAAGCGCCCCTACATTTGAGTGTGTAATGGTCTTTCCTTCCTTTCTGGTCGTCTTCTGTCTGCCTATATGAGTTCTGCCATTTCCTTGAGCTCCTCCTTTTTATAGACAGGGTATTGCTAAAAGGGCTTTGGGACAGGTACCTGCCAGTGCCTTGCAAGCCGAAAGCAAAGCTGTACCAAAACACGTATTACTGCTTTGAGCCTGGCCTTTTCCCCCTTTTGTGTTGAAGTTCACTGAATCAGAGCTCTCATTTCCTCCTTTCTAACCTGTTGCATTGACATTATTTCAGTTGATGTGTGATGTTGAAAGGGCGTTTCTCGCAGGCATCCTGGCATAGAGCAGAGCTCAGCGTTGGTCCCGGAGCTGCCCATCTCTTCTTCTGCACTCCCTGACATCAGCTCCCTTCCTTACTCAACACCTTCTCTTTGTGCTCCTGTCAGGCTACAGAAGCTCATATTGGGAAAAAAAAAGTCTTTAATTTCTTTAAACATGCCTTAGCACAGAAGTGATAACGCACTATGATTACCTAACTTTCCATAGGCACAGTTTGGAAATAACTGGTTACAGTATTCAGGTTTTTACGTTACAGATTTATCAAATGATTAGTTTCAGTGTGTATCAGTAGACTCTGAGTCTTGTTGTACTTGCAGCTCTGTATGATTTACATTTCCGTAATCTGAAAGCTAAATTGGAGAAGTGAACAACCATGACAAACATCCCCCCTCAACTTGGTGCTTTGTATAAAATAAACCAGCAAGAATCCTGATGGGTTTCAATGGAGAAAAATTAGCTGCCCCCGCTTGCAAGCCAGATGAGTGAAACGGTCCATCTGATCACCGCTGGCATCTCTGCGTTCCTTCTGGCTGCAGAGGATGTGCTCCTGGCTGTGACATGGCAATCTGGTGCCAGCGATCCCGGGCTGGGCTGGTGACATTTGCCAGTGCCCTGGGCAGGGTGCAATGGGGTGAGGATAGAGCATGTGGCAGGCTGTCCCTGTCCGCTCACTGTTTGGGGTAGTTCGTTCCAACAGAGGCACGTCCTGGAAGAAGGACTCACTGCACCTTGCCTAGGATGCTCCAAAAACCACTGCTTTCTATCACACGTCGGGAAATATCCCTTGCATCAAGGCCAGCTACAATTCATCTTAAGACCACTTCTGCGCATCTTGTTTTGTTGTAAAACAAACATTTCCAGCACCTGGTAGGCGATATTAGTCTCACATAATTTCCGCAATGGGAACTGTAATCCTTACTTTCACGGCCCATCTTTGATTAGTTTCCAGGTGTGACCATTTTGCGCTGAAGGCTCAGCACTGCCGTACCTGGAGCCAAGTGCTGTGCGCACAGCAGCCGGGCACATCGGGCTCTGATTAGCCATGGTGCTCTGAAAAGCCAAATCAAAGAGGGATTGGTATCAGCAGCCTTCTGAGGACATTTCAAGGCCCTTAGTGAGTGACCACACTAAAGCTTTTACCATTTACCTGGATTAAAATTTGTCACAGAGAAAATACAAACAAATAGCATAGCATCTGAGAAGTATAACAAATAGCGTTTGGCCAGCCGTCAGGCTCAAAGGGGAAAAAAAAAATCCACAGCGTAAATAAAGTGTAAACAATGTTTGCATAACATTGGATTAATAGTTCTTTTTAAAAACCGCACTGGGATTAAAGAGATGCATTTTGTATGCTGGGACTTGCACTCTCTTCTTAGCCCAATAAATGCCAGAAAGTACATCTAAGAGAAATAAAAAACCTCATTAGCCCAAAGCCTGCTGCTGAAGCAGCAGTGCTTTACGCAGGCCTTTGGAAGAGGAACAAATGGCTGTAGTATTCCTGGAGCAGTCCTATGTACTTTATAAGGAGTTTCGCGGCAAAGCGTTCTTGTGGAAAGGGATTTCTGCTGCACATCTCCAATCCCATTCACCTGCAGGTTTTGTCAGCTACAATTTTGAAGGCGGCGTTGCGGAGGGGAGCTGGCTCCCCATCCCCCAGCACACACACAACCCGCATATTTGAAAGCCTGCCTTTCCAATAACTCATTCATAGCGCTCCCGCCTCTTCTTCCCCAGCCTGCTCTGTATTTTGCTGAAGTCAGTGCCGGCCCTGTCACTCCTCCAAGCAGGCATGTGCTTAAGGACCGCTCGGGGGCTCTGGCTCAGGTCAGTTACCTTATTAGTGTGGAATAATCAATGGATACCGTCCTTGATTCCTTCAGTTGTTTGGTTTGCGGTATCTTCTAGTGACATCCATTTGCATTATGCTCCCCGCAATTTGGACAGAAATAGGCTCCTGAAATGAGGCGCCTCCAAATGTTGGCATGAGTGCCACGGATGGGGCATAGCGGCACGTGGAAGGAAAAATCTCACCCCCCAACATTTTCCCCAGCAAAGACGTGAAACGGATGTTTAGGCAGCAGATGCCTGTTACATCTGACTTTTCTCTTTTGTCCCTGTTGCTCCTGTGGTGGTTGTGTTGCTGCGGTGTCCCAGAGCAAAGCATGGCACCTTCCACCCTGAAACACAAGTAGTTCCTAGTTCCTTGGCAGAGTAGGGTTAATATCGAATGGAATAATGGGCTGGGAAACCAGAAGTCCCCAAACAGCAACAGGTGGGATTTCTACCTGTTTTCCTGTTCTTCTTTTCCCTTTCACCTGCTCCAGAATCCATGGCAGGCTGTAGAATTTGCACCTTAATCCCAAAGATGATGGTAATTAAAAACTTAAGTCTCCATAAACAGGTGCAAATAAATTAAGGAGGCAAAGAACTGAATTAGAGGCTAATCCTGGTGGGGTAGTGAAAGCAAAGGGGCCAGTAATTCTTTCCTTCTGTTATTTCACCTGTTCTTCTGGCAGGTTGAGGCTGCGGCACGGTGCGGTGCCTGGATTTGCACTGCTGGATGTGCCACGCAACCACTGGCCACTCACTGGCAAAGCCCTGCCCGTGCTTGCCAAGTCTGGGAGCGGGATGCGCTCCCAAACCATTGCATCTGATGCAGTGGCGTACGTGTTAGCTTGAAGAGGGAGCTGCGTGCCAACGTCTTCAAATCACGCGGTCTGCTTTGCCCTTGTGCCGCAGGTGTTTCAACAAGGACAAGTTCGGCAACCAGCTCTCATTCCCGAGCTTTGTGCGTAGCCCTTTCCTCACCCTTGTACGGCAGGGACACCAGCAGCCCAAAAGAAATTACTTGGGCTTTGGGTCTGCCTTTGTCCAGACCTGAATTCTGAAGGGCAAGGACCTAAGATTTATTCAGCTGGAAGAAACGTGGAGTTTTCCCCTGTGTGCTCCCTTGCGCTGAAGAGTGCAGCGTACTGAGCTGTGCCAGCGTCCCGGTGCTTTACCCTTCTCTCGAGTAGCTGGCCAAGGCCGGGCTTGCACAGAAGCATCTTGCACTAAAGTGTCAGGATTAGTGAGGGCCCCAAAGTGAGGCCGTAGGATTGAAATCCTTCATTTTTATGGGCTGGAAATGAGAACGCTATGAACTGAATTATACTCATGTCACGACATGATCCACGCACTCTTATGCATGGATAGGTATCGATTATCCATCAATATGGATTGATGGTGGATGATGATTCAAAGCCTGGCTGCCAGGTAGCTGGGTGTCCTGGGCTGTTTATCTAGTCAATTAAAATATTGCTGTGATTCAGCTTATTTATTTAAAACTGGGATTTACTGGTATCCCCACGACATTACCTATACCTCTAAAATCAAGTCTCTCTCTTTTTCAGGACGGGGAAGGCCAGACTGCACTCCATTACGGTAAGCTGCCTTTCAGCTTGGTTGTTCCCTTTTAACAGGACGGATTTGCAGCTGGAGTAAATGGTCTATGTACAGAAAGCAAATTTCAGCAGAAATATGAGCAGGGAAGCTGGATTTGATTAACCAGCGGCTACCTCCACTGGCAAATCCCGGCGTGGTATGAATAGGAGCCCTGGGAGAAGCAGCGAGGAAGACTGATGTCTTCCCCTCATTCTCCTCTGTAAATTTCACCTTAAAGTCTTCCTTTTCCCCAATTAATGATGCACTTTCTGTGGAGTTTGTCCTGTGTGCCTGTGTGTCTCCAGGATGCAGTTGTGCTACCTCCAGACACGGGAGTGGCTCTGGTTAGGGGACGCTAAGTCCCTTAGCCATCGGGGGGTTGAGAGGAGGGTCTGTAGTGGCTTTAACAGGTTATGCAGGTGCAGGGAAGGAGACGAGCAAGATGGCCTTCACCTCCACGTGTCCTGGTGACAAACCTGTTTGATCGCAGCTGAGAGAGCAGCCGCTTCTCTGCTACTAAAACCAGCAGAGCGAAGTTACGGTTTGTGTCCCTCCTACAATTACATGCTGATTAGATACGCGATTTTATAGCAATCTTTTTAATTGAAAGATTGTTCTATCTCCAAATGAGAAAAGTAGAGAGTAAAGTGACACACGCAGTGCTGATGTGCAGGGAATAGGAAAAAAGTATCGATTTAATCTGTATCATATTTTTTTCCAAAATTAAGACATACCCAGTTATTATTTTATACTCTCTCAATGCCTGTCACTGTGTAATTAAGAGCATACTTGTCATTCTGAAGTGTTTGTGTCTTTTTCTCTCTTATGATCTCTCCACAAGGACATTAGCAGGATGGCAAAATTGCTTTGCAGACCATCAGTCCAAGGCACAGCATTTGGATCTGGATCTAAACTACCAGATTCCAGGGCCCCTGAACTGAGACTGCAATTACAATAATGTATGATTTCTCCCCATGTGATCTTTCCTGTAGGGTACTTTATTTTTCAAATTCTTGTCATTCTGACTGAAGTAGCAAATCTGGTGCTTAGTGCTGCAGTGTCCGCAGAACAGTAGCACTCAATGCCACATTGCCTCTTTCTCTGCCCAGCTCATTCCACATTTTGGACTTTCTGTCTCCTGGGGAGATGCTCTCCCCTGCTCCCAACTCCAGCACTGACATATGCCTACCAAGGCGTACACAGCGGATTATATATAGCAGGTTGTGCAAAAGCATAGCATGTGTGTATGTTATCCAAGAGTACCTGCTTCAAGCAAGTCCAATATGTGAAAGGATGGATGCATCACCTCAATGTAAATTATTTGTAGGTGGATCCCTCTGGCTGGTGGCTGAAGCTGGTTGTTTAACACAAGCAAACAAACATAACTGATTTAATTAACATTATTTCAGAAAGGGTTTCTCTGATCCACTCTGCCAGCTCAGCTGTTTCAATAATGACAGTTTACCAGGTTTTTTTCCTGAATGTTTTAAGTGTTAAAATTTTTTCTTCCCCTTGAGTGTTATCCCAGCTCCCCTCCTCATACATCATCTTTGGGGAAGCCTCTCTGGGTCACTGGCACACAGGTCCAGTGTGCCCGCAGGTGCCCTGCTGTCCCTGGCTGACCATCGCTGCACCCAGTCTGTCCTCATTCCCTTACTTAGCTGATCTGGTCATAAATCACCCCGATCTTGAAAACAGCTTGTTAAATGAGTGAATGGTTTTGATTCAAGTGGCTGTTTGCCTGAAACTAGAACTCAGTGAAAATCTCACGATCTCGGTAAGCACTTTGTAACCAAGCCATTAATTGCAGCAGAGAGGCATGAGAGCTCATCTGAAAACTCTCTCTGACGGTGCTGAGCAGAGCAGTGCCTTTACAAGACCTTCCCTTTTGTTAGAGGCTGTTCAAGGAAGGGTTAAATCCCATGAGCAAGGCCAGAGAGACAGCCACTGCTTTTAGGGTGTCTCCATCCCTTTTTATGAGCTAGCGTGGCCTGACAGCTGTCCTTGTGGTGACAGCTCTCCTGATTACAGCTGGTGTCAAACTGCATCCTGCAGCGGGTTATAAATCCTGCCTCCTTCCGATCGGCTCCGACCCTGGGTTTAATCGGAGGTTAAGTGGAGGCCAGCCGGCAGCACGGTCCGAAGGCACCAGCTCACCAGTGGGCCCCACCGCAGGACCCACTCTCCTCCGGGTTGGAGGCAGCGGTCGGTACCGTGTTGATCGGTATGAGCACGGGCTCCCCGCTAAACGGCCCGTTAGTCTTCGGCTCCTCTCCATCCATCCATCCATCCACCCACCCGCCGGGAATACTAAAATCATTGCCACTGCCTCTCCCAGAGGAAATCAAGGCTTCTCCGAGCACTTGTGGCCACGTGGCCACGGAGTGGGCAGGCTCTGTATCCTCATGGGCGCTCCGGCTTCCTTGCAAAGCACCATCTGTTCAGCTCTTTCTGTGCTGTGGCAGGGCAGTGGGAGGGAACGCTGGAGGGAAAATAAATAATAAAAAAAAAAAAGAAAGAAATTCATCATCTGAACCCTGAGGATTAATGGAGTCGGAAGGCGAACTGCGCTGAATGGAAATTCATCTTCACCCGTGCCAGTGTCAGGGCTGCCGCTCCAGCCCTTGACAAATCGAGGGTCCCAGAGTGCGATAAATCCAGCAGCTGTGCTCGTCCCCGGGGATGTCCCTGGCCCTCTCGGGGACATGGGCTGTGCCTGCCAGTGGCACCAGAGGAGGAAGCCACCTTTCCCCATGTGGGCACCAGTTCCCCATCCGCAGGAGCTGCCACCGCAGCTTCCTTGGCACCCCTGGAAGTCTGCTTTCTGCAAGGGTGCTGTGCCGGTCACCCTGGGACGTGCCCCCCAGCCCTTCAGCTCAGTCTCACCCACACCTCCACCTGCTTCCTCATCAACCCTTTGCCCCCTTTTTTTCCCCTTTTTTCGTGTTTTTCAGTATAAGCTTGAATCACATGTCAAATTTATTTTAATTAAACATTGCTGCTTGTCCCTTTGGGTCAGTAGAAAACTGCAGAGTAGTACAAAAGATGCTCTAACTACTACGTTTAATGGCAAAAAAGAGTTAGTCAGTTACCTTGTAAAAGCACCTGAAATATAATTAAAACCAGTCACTACCAACACGAGAGGAAGCTGCTGGCTTCGCGGTCTCGTAAGGCAGGTCCGGGCTGAAGCAGTTCTCAGCTTCACTAGGATCTCCATTGCACAGGCTTCAAGGAAAATCTGGGGACTGGGACTTCTGCTGATATCAGCCAAGTTCTTCAGTGTTAAGAGTTTTTCTGTTTTTCCTGGTTCTTTTTTTTAACATCCTTAGGCAAGGTTGGAGAGGGAGCTGAAAGCTGCCAGGGTGTCCTCAGGACAGGGAAGAGCTCGGGTCAAACTTGATTCTATCTTGACAGAGTAAATCGGGATTGAAAAAATAGTTGCTAGCAGACCTATGGGTTATGCTGTTACTGGCTGTCCATGTGCCCCTGGAGCTGGTGCTCAGGGAAAGTCCAGACAGTAGCTAAAAACCATCCAAATTTTCTGCAAGGAGAAATGATGCATGAAAGTAGGGTGTGAGGCAGTACTGACGATGTCCTGCCTGGGACGTGCTTCCTGTAGAGTCCTGGGAGGTTCAGGAGGCAGGTGAGGGGCAGGGGTTTGTAAATGCATTATAAATACATTATAAATTCTGGGTACAAAAGCAGGCAGGGAAGGCTTTCCCAGGCAGCACTTTGGGGCTCTCTGTGGTGCTGCAGTAGCCTTTCCCAGGGTCTGTCTCCAGTCCTGGACATGAAGGAGTGTTAGCCGAACTGCACCCAGGCACCCTGTGCATCATCCCAGGTGACGCCCTGCAAACCGCCTGGGCACTGTGGCCGTGGTTGCACCAATAACACCCTCTCAGGACTTCTGGCTTTTCATTGCTTTTACTCTGTCTTTTCTCTTTCCTTTGCGCTGTTAAATCCAAAGGCAAGTAATACATTGAGTACCGAACACTGCCCCGAAAAATGATCTGCTCCTCCTGGCCAGGTGCTGAGACGGCATTTCCTGCCTCTGGCACATGCATGGGAAGTTGCCAACTACAATGCCGCTCCAGAAACGCCCATCACCGCTGCCTCGGGTCAGGATCCCCAGACTAACCCTTCCCTCTCTCCCTCCAGCTGCTGCCTGCGAGTTTTTGGACATCGTGGAGCTGCTGCTGAAGTCGGGTGCTGACCCCACAGTCCGGGACCAGGAGGGCTGCCTGCCGGAGGAGGTGACAGACTGTAAAGCCATCACTTCGTCCCTGCAGCAGCACACTGCTGGCAAGGCCTAACCCTGCGGCAGCGTGCGGCGGGGAGGACAGAAACGCTCCGCAATAACCCCCCTTTTCTTCCCCTGCTGCCCTCCGAAACGCCTTGGGAGTTCGAAGGGGAGCTTTTAGAGCACAGGATCTGGGTGGGCTCTCCAGCACAAGGGCTGGCTGGCTGAGCGCATATCCTGGGCAGGATGGGATCAGGGTTTTGCATGCTCTGACATTTATCAGTATTTGGGGGGGGAGGGAGCAAGGGAGGGGAGCAAGGGCCTGGAGAAGGCCCCAAGTATTGTTTTAATGTATTAAACACAAGTACAGCATCGGATGTCTCACCAGAGCGGCCTGTGCTGACTGGTCGGCTCCTGCGTGAGGAGGGGAGGGCTGCTGGGCCAGGTGAGCTGCTTATCGCTCCCATTCAGGTTGAGTTTTGAGTTGGGTTTTTTTTTCCCCTGGGTCCAAACAAAATATTATAAATAAAAGAAAAGCACGGTGTTGGGACGGAGCCTCTGCGTGTTTGTTGTGCAGGGAGTGACTTGATTCCTTGGAAACAATAAGGATGGGAGGCAGCACAGAGCTGTTGAAGCCCTTGGAAAGCTCTGCTCAAGCGCTCGTGCTGGGGAGAGAGGGCTACAAAAGCCTGCGGGGTCGTACAGCTGTCTGTCCGTCCCTCTAGTTCTCACCTAAAATACATAAGACAAGTGCTTTATGGCTAACCAATCTCTCCAAGCTGAGGGGACTTTTACCATGTCACACAAACACTTTGCTGAATTAAACAGCATTAAAGCCCCACCTCCATCAGCCTCCCATCGCATGCCCATCCCTGGGGTGGCTCGTTCAGGGCTGGGGTTTTGTAAGAGCCGGGCATGGCCATAAACTTGCACTCACCCTGTCACCCCTGTGGGCCTGTTTTGGACACTTCATGATCCTCTCAGCTGGCCAAACACCCAGAAAGTGGGAAAAACATGCCTCATGGCAATGCTTCAGGTACTGGAGTGAGGTTGGGATGGTTGTGAGGCTTACTGCTTCCTCATCGGGATCCCCACTGGCCTGTGTCAGTGGGTCAGCCGTGGTCCGGGGAGCTGCTGGGGATGGGTTTGTGCTTTGGTCTAACTCCTGGCTGGGAGGGAGGCTGCTTGCTGTGGGTGTACACAGCAAGAGGAGACCTTGGCTTCCCTCCGGGACATTGCCATGCTGCGTGCTTTTTCCCAGACAAGGAGATTTACAGCGTGGGGGGAGCGTAGGAAATCTCCATCGCTGTGACGGGAAGCTACTTGCCATCGAGTCCTTTCTGCAGCACATCCAGCCTCAGGAAAATAAATGGGAACGTTCCCTCCGTTAAGGACTGGCTGGGCAGGAGGCACACATGGGTTTTGGCCACTCATGGTGGCTGCTGGCTCCTGCCAGCTTTTGCTAACGCTGATGAAGTTTGCTGCACTGGCTTAAATGCAGCCAGCAGCCAAAGCACCACCACGGCGTGGCTCACACATGCAAGGCATGGGGCAGGCTCGGTGGTGGGGATGAAATGGCTTGGGCAAATTACCGGGCTATATGGGCCATTATATTGACCATGTCAACTTATTTTCCTTTAACTTAATATTGGAGGGGTCTGATGGGCTGGGGGGCTGCAGTGGTGGTCTCCATGTTTTTGGAAAAAAAAGCCCCTTCAGGGCTTTTTCTGAAGTCAGTAGCAACCTTGACCCTGAAGCCTGCTCCCTCTGAGCCTCCCAAAGAAACTGCCTTCCGAGCTGGAGTGTGGGTGGCAAAAATAAAATACATCTTGTGTATGTGTTTGCAGCCCCTCTGTGTTGGGGGATGCTTTTGCTGCCTGGTTGTGACAAGGGGCTGGTGAAATGAGCTGGCAGCGGGCAGGCAGGGAGCTTGGATGCAGAGATACATGAAGCAAGCTGCTGATAAACATTAACACTGTGCAGCAAATGCCAGGTTTCAACGTTTAGGGTCCCTGCCAGTCCCTGCGGGGCAATGCTTGTTCAATGGAAGCAATGCAACAGCCCCCTGACCCTTGAGCAAGGACCTTCAATGGCTTCTGCTCTCCTTCACCTGGCCAAGGGGACCCACAGGCTGGCAGTGTGAGGTCTCATCGCAGCCACAGCTTGTGCGGTCAAAATGCAAAGGCTGCTGAGAGCAACGCTAGTCGCTTTTGCATCCGGATGTGGATGAAGCAAAGATGCCAACCCCAATGCTGGGGTGCTACGCACAGAGCTGCTCCGTTGGCTTCAGAATGGGGACATGGTGGCATCAAGGTTAGGGACAAGCGAGGTCACCCTTGTGCAGTGCCACAATGCACAGCCACTGCCTGGCTTGATGGACATGCTGGGTAATAAAAAATCTCTCTTAAAGCGGAGATGAAAAGCAGTAGCCGCAATGCCTGTGCTTTCAGAGAGCACATTTGGGGCTGAGCGCTCAGCCCTGGAGATGTTTATAGCACTTTAGGTCTGTTTGTGAGGTTGGAGCCTTTCCAAAAAAAAAAAAAAAACAAATGGGGGGGAGGGGGAAACAACAAGAAAGACATATATTATTGTTTATAATCTGCTTTATTCAGCCAAACCTTTCCCCAGCAGCCTTGCGGATTGCTGTTTAAATCCCTTGGTGCCTTTAACTACCAATACAGAAAGTGGTTAATGTGCATTCGGCCTAAGCTTGGCATCTACTCCAGGAAATCACTTTAATTGAGAAGCATTAAATGTTAAAATGATTAAACTATAGAAAGCCAACACACCGGTGCCCATGGAGGGGCTTGGACCCCCCCGGGCATGGCTCTTTCATCTCACCTGCGCCTGCCGAGTGCTGCGGTGGTATGGCTGGGCGATGGCGATGGGGGCCACCTACTACGAAAGCCACCTACCGCCACCGCTGTGTGGTGACAGGAAAGCTGTGGGCATCTGGGGGTGCCATGTGGTGGGGATGGAGATGCCCACCCCAAACCCACCCACCTGTCCATGCCCACAAAAAGGCAGGGCACAATGACGAGTGTCACTTGTCCCATTAAGGGATGCCAGCTCCTCCGTCCAGACGTGACCCAGGGGATCCCGACCCCAACCAGCTGACAGTACTGGAGCAGGCAATGCCGACGGCGGCTGCTGCCATCCCATTGAGGAATAAAATCCCAAAGACAGCAGCTGCTAAAGAGCATCCCGAGTTTATTTGACGTTGCTTTCTCTCGAGGCGAGGGGGTGACCGTACACATCTCATGCCAACGCACAGGAGGCAGGGTACAAAAGCAATGCCCCGGGCCCGAGTTTGGGAGGATTGGGGGTCCTTTCTCCCCAAAGACATGGCAATAAATAAGGTTTTTATTCTTTGAAATTTTTTTTATTATTATTTTTATTGGGGTTTTTTTTTTTTTCCCTTTTTTTCCCTCAGGAAACAAGACTCTCACTTTCTGGAACTGTACAAAATTTACACAGCAAAGGGAGCGGGGGGTGTTTGGCCTTGTTGAAGGAGGATGGAGAGCAGCGGGCGCAGCCTCCCCCGTCCCCCTCCCCACCAGCCACCTGCGGTGCCCGGCGAGGCCGGGGGCTTGGCACAAAACAGCACCCAAAGCTGGGGGGGCACATGGGTGCAGCTGGGGCAACTCCTGCAGCACCAACACACCCAGCCGGGGGGGCGGGGACAAGGAGGGACAGGGACATACCGGTGATGTGCTTTCTTGTGTGGCTTTTTTTTTTTTCATTTTTATTCTTTTCTCCCCTTTGCTTTTGGAGCCCCCCTGGCCTCCGGCAGCAGCCAGCTACCCGGATCTGCAGCCAGCCCTCCCTGAAGGGCGGCCTGGGATCATCAGCATCACCCCAGAGCCAGGGGGGATGGTGGGGACCCCGCGGCCAGGGAATCCCCACGGGGCCAGGGCAGAGCCAGGCACCCCAGGCAGTGAGCGTGGAGCTGGATTTTATCCATTAGGCTGAATGCCTTCAGCCTGGCAAGCGTGGGGGGGTGCGGGCTATGACGGGGGAGATGGGCAGGTGGCTGTCACAAGCCCAGGGATGAGGGTTTTGAGAAAGCGGCTGGTGCTGGGTGGGCCCAGCCAGGAGCAGATGCCATGGGGTTCGCCAGGTGTGCCAAAACCACCCGGGTCCTCCCCGGCTGCCTGCACCTGCCCTCAGTTCTGTTGGCCCCGCAGCACCAGATGAGGTGGGCAGCTGATGTCAGGGGCCTCACCCACCCTGTCCCCTCCAGTTCCCACCATGTGGGTGCTTCTGCAGCTGATGAAATGCCCTTTTCCCCCTCTTTTGGGGGGGGAATTTTTTGCAATATCCTCAGAGCAAACATTCCGCACTTCTCCAGCCCACCCTTCCCCAGCACTTACAGTGGCTCCTCTCCACATGCCAGCTCCGAGCATCCCTGCCAGCCCTGCCACAGCCCAGCTTGGCCCTTGGGCAGCTCAGGCTGCAGGCTTTTTTTTTTTCTCCTTTTTTAATTCCTCCCTGCCTCGTGACCAAGGTAAAACCCGCAGTGATGCACCGTAAGCACTCCTGCGTGCCCGGGGATAAATCACAGCCCCGCAGCCGCTGCATGACAGCTCCGCTCCCACCGCACCAGGAGCGGGCAGCCTCGCCCCCAGGCAGTGGGGCAATGGCCCTGCCTGGACAGGTCCCCGGCCTCGCTAAAATAAACCCTTCTACAATATAGACTTTTCTTTCTGCTGAGGCTCTGGGCAGCGCCGAGTCGCGTTTCAAGTCCGTATTGAAAAATAACTCTTGAAAATAGCAGCGGTGCTCGGCAGGAGCGGTGCAGGGCTGGTGCGGGCACCGGGACGGACTCTGACATCCCTGATTGTCCTTCCCTCCCGCCAGCTCACACCGTCGCACATCCCACCGTGCCCCAGCCCTGTGCCGGGGTCCTCGCTGTGCGTCCCATGTGCCGACACCTCTCTTGTGCTTACACCCAAAGGCATCTGTGCCCCCCCCCCTGGGCCCAGCCGCCCCCGGCCATCGCTGATGCTGCCCCCTCTCCCTCCAGCCCTCCGGGGCCGATTCCCATGGGAAATCGTGGAAAGGTCAACTGCCGGCGGGCGCCCTCGGTGCTGCGCTTGCAGNCAAGTGGCGCTTAGAAAGGGGGGTGATCCATGTCGTCCAGCCAGGAAGCCGGGCTGGTGGGAAAGTCTGGGTACCCGACGCTGCTCCCCGTGGAGATGTCGGAGGTGGGGCCCCCCCCGGCCATGGCCCGCAGCGTCTGACTCACCCCCTGCGCCCCGTGGGGCACCAGCCCCAGGCTGCTGTCCATGGCATAGTCCAGCCCATTGAGCAAGGGCGGGTGGGACGGCAGGGAGGAGATGGAGGATGGCGACTGGGGGAGGCCGTAGGGACTGCCGTCCCGCAAGTCCTGGTATGACTGTCCGGTCCCCTCCACGGAGAAGCTGCCGTTCAGCAACTGTCCGCCTGCCACGTCCCCCACGGTGCCGTAAACCCTGTTAGTGTGGCCGAGCTCAGAGAGGATCTGGTCTTCTGTCGGGGAGAAGAGGGAGAGCAGAGGGGAGGGGTCAGCACAGGGGGGAGCCCCATAGCCCCCCCGCCCCACGCCGGCGCCCCGCTCACCGCGGAAGCTGAGCTCGCTGTCACTGACGCCGCAGTCCTCGGCCGAGCTCTCCTTCTCCAGCTTGCTGCCCCCGCGGCTCCGCTTGACGCTCTTGTAAAACTGCCCCCAGCGATGCCGCCCCGCATCCTTCTTCAGCCGCTTCTCCTTGGCCCGGCGGTTCTGGAACCACACCTGAGGAAAAATGGGGACCTCAATAGCACCCTGGCACCCCTGCATGCTAGCACCCCTGCATGCCAGCACCCCTGCAACCCAGCACCTCTGCAAGCCAGCACACCAGCACCCATGCAAGCCAGCACACCAGCACACTGGCACCCCTACATCCCAGCATGCCAGCACCCCTGCACATCTGCCACCCAGCACCCCTGCACCTCTGCCACCCAACACCCCTGCAACCCCACATGCCAGCACCCACGCAATCCAGCATGCCAGCATCTGTGCTACCCAACTCCTACACACCCATGCAACCCAGCACCTCTGCAACCCAGCATGCCAGCACCCATGCACCCCAGCAGACCAGCACCCTGGCACACCAGCACTCTTGCCTCCCAGCATGGCAGCACCCCTGCAACCCTGCATGCCGGCACTCCTGCAAGCCAGTTCCCATGCACCCATGCAACGCAGCACCGCAGCAACCCTGCAACCCAGCTCCTGGGCACCCATGCCACCCCAATATCCCTTCCACCCCTGCAACCCCTGGAGCCTGGCAGCCCTGCAACCCAGTACCCCTGCACCCTGGCAGCCTGCACCCCTGAAACCCAGCACCCCTGCAGCCCAGCACCCCAGCGGGACCCCTGTGTCCCTCTTTGCTAGGGGCAGGGTGGAGAGGGGCGTCCCTGTGGCCTCACCTGCACCACCCTCATGTCAAGCCCTGTCTCGGAGGAGAGCTGCTCCCGCACGTGCCGAGCGGGCTTGGGAGAGTTTTTGTAGGCATTCTTCAGCGTCTCCAGCTGCTTGGCCGTAATGGTAGTCCGGGGCCGCTTAGCGCCTGCCTCGGAGTCATCTGCAAGCAAAGGAGCCAGTACCAGCCACGACCGCAGCAGCGTGAGCAACCCCAAACTGCCAGCCAACACTGCTGGGGAAAAGCTGCCCAAAACCAGCTGCCCCAGAGCCTGCAGCAACCCCTTCCTGCAGATACAATGCCGGTGACATGACCCGTGGCCACCCCTCGCTGTGATGTCCTTCCCCGTAGCCCTTTCGGGGTGCCTACCGTTCTGCTTGGCGGTCTCGTAGTCCTCCTTGCAGACCAGCCGTCCGTCCTCCATCAGGTAGAACTCGTCGCCGGTGGCCAGCTGCCGGCTGCAGATGATGCAGGCGAAGCAGTGGAGGTGGTAGACGAAGTCCTGGGCTTTGCGGACCACCTGGGTGGGGGGGATGCCCTGCTGGCACGCCGTGCATTTGGTCCCGAAACGCCTGCAAGGAGAAGCAGGCGACCCTGAGCCCACTGTAGTGAGGTGGGCTTTGCCGGAGATGGGGTGGGGACCAGGAGACAGGGCAGAGTTTAAACCAGCAATCAACCTAATTATGCATGACACTTCACACGGCAGGGGTTTATCTTCTTCAGTGTGAAAGACCGGCCTAATGGAGCTGAGGAAGGTTTGATTTTAATGGTTCTTTTAACTAATGCTTATAGGCTGCCTGATTTTCCCCTGCAAGGACAGTACATATTTCATCCACATTAATACCAAATAAATTAATTACACCGCCCCGCTAGCATGATGAATCCCAGATTAATGCAGAATGATGGGGCTCTTACACCGTAATGACAGCCTGACGGGTGCGTTGGGTGTGCTGGCTTGGGGTAGGCGTGGGCCCAAGCAAGCCCGCCAGCATGGCTGCAAGGAGCATGCAAGAAGTGTGCAAGGAGCACACGGGAAGCGTGGAAGCAGCATGCAAGGAGCATGCAAGAATGGGACAAGAAGCATGGAAGGAGCGTGCAAGAACTGTGCAAGGAGCATGCAAGGAGTGTGCAAGGAGCGTGCGTGTCGCCCAGCAGCCCCTGCGGATCGCAAGCACTCTGCTGCAGAGAGCCTGGGGTGCCCGTTGCTCCGGGTGCACTCACAAGCTGGGTGCACCCGTGTGGGTGCAGCCCGGGCTGTGGTGGTGTGAGGTTGCCCTATGCAGACGTGAAGGCTAACACCCGGATAACATCCGCTGTAAGCTGAATTAACGGCGCGAGGGTGACACATGCCATGAGGTGGCGGCAGCACAGGAGAAAGTCAAAAATAAGAGGACGTTGCCACTGGTGTTTTCAGCGTCAGCCGTGTGGGCTTTGGGATTGACATGGGACAGACCACCACCTCCCACCGGCATTGCAAGGGCTCTGCTGGATCTCCTCTGCTCCCCCCAGCACCCCTAAACACCCCATCAGTGGGGCACCGGGACCCCACGGAGCCATCCTGGCATTGCAGCAGCAGCCCAGGCAACAAAGCTATCAAAATAAATCTGTCCCCCATGCCTTAAAAACAGACCCATCTGCTTCGGAGGAGGCAGCCCAGGAAAACCCAAGCCCTTTGGCCCCCAGCCCCAAGGCTGCAGGGGCAGGCAGTGGCATTTGGGGATGCCCAGAGGGTACAGCCACCCCTTGGCACCTCTCACTGCCCCCTGAGGGCTGAACATCCCCCGATCATGCAAAATCACCCTGTGAGCCCCGCGGCTGCCCGTGCCCTCACGCCGTCCAGAAAGCCAGGGCACAGCCACCAAAGCTGGGTCCCTGAGACTGTCCCCGAGTCATGCAGGTGTCACCCAGGACGGGCGGTGGACACTGGGCATGAGTGGCGCCGACGCAATTTCAGCAGCTGCCCGAAGGGGTGTTGGGAAGCAGAAGGCGAGGAGGGAAAACCTGTTTTGTTTCGTTTTCTGGGCTTGTATCCTAAAGGGAGAGTCCCCAGACATCTGCTGGGGAGACCTCAGCTCTCCTGGAGTCAGCTGGGAAGGAGGGTGAGAGAGGGAGGGAGGGATGAAGGGATGGAGGGAGGGATGAAGTGATGGAAGGAATGGAGGGATGGAGGGAGGGATGAAGGGATGGAAGGAGGGACAGAGGGATGTACAGAGGGAGGGACAGGACAGACAGACAATGCTTTTCTGTGACCTAGGCTGAGCCGGTGCACGTTCTGCAGCCCCCATCCTCCCTCTGCCCATCCACACCCCCCATCACATACCACTATTGCAGCCATTTTAACACCCCCCCAGTAGCCCAGGGTGTTTCCACACCATGTGGGGACGGCCAGACCCAGGACAGAGCTGCCCACGGCCAGGGACCAAGAGCTGCAATTTGGGGGAAAGAAGAAAAGATGAAAAAAATCAAAAAATCTGTTCTTTTCAGAAGCAGCTCCTGAATTGCAAACCTGCTTCTGAAGTTGGCCTTAAATCCTCGCGTCCTCTGCAGGTTACCTACCCCAAAATCAATGAGCGGTTGAAATAAAGGTGAGGCAAGAGCCTGAGCGAGCGCCGAGATGCTATTGATTGGCACCAAATAATCCAGGCAGGACCTCATCTAAGAAAGTCGCTGATCTTTCAACTCTAATTAACATTGATTACCCGCACCTTTTGGGCGACTATTTAAATGACTTGGAGATTAATAGGCTGGAAAATATCAGAAGTGAAGTGTTATTACCCAGGCTGTAGTGGCTGCTTTGACCGTTGCACGCTCCCCAGCTGGGAAGGAGAAATTCAAGATGCATCTTTGGCTCTGATGGCTGGCGGAGGGGGGGGACGTAGGAGGCCTGAGAGCCCGGGGATGGGCAGGCAGGGAAAGTCCTGCCTGGGGATTAGCGCGGGGCATAATCGCCATCGGCTGGTTTAGCCGGCCGGCCGGTGGCAGGGGGTGATGGGGAGAGCCGGCGCGGCCGGGGAGGCATGGGAGATGATGATGTGGGGAGATGGCCCCAGTCCTGGAGGTGCAGCAAGTCCTTTTTGGCTGGGCCCCATCACTGGCACCCGGGCAGCAAAAGGCACCCGCTGGCCAGGATCCCCGCAGGATCTCCCCGCAGGAGGTGTAAACCAGCACCCCTGTGCTCCACAGTGATTCACCGCCAGCAGAGCTGTGCCCAGCCCCAGTGCAACACCCTCTGCCATCCCTTGGGAAAGCTCCCAAATTTTGCTAGCAGCCAGGGACTAAAGCGTCCCTGCTGAAAAGTCCATTTTTAATGGGAAATGGGCCGTCCTGTCTGCTGGAGCAGGGAAACACCGGGGCTGGGGTATCACACAGCTCAGAGGCAGTTGCCAACGAAATCAAATGAGGTTTTTACCTGGAGCAAAAAAAGGNAAAAAAAAAAAAAAAAAAAAAAAAAAAAGGTAAAAAGATGAAGGGAGAGAAACGGCATCAGCAAACCCCAGCGAGGCAAGCGAGGGGCTCGGGCGGGAGCAGGCAGCGCTGCAGCTGCCTTGCATGGGTTTCTCCTGCCCTCTAGCTCCGAGCAGAGCCGGGGCCACTGCCGAACCGCCGCAGCTTGCCGTCCCGTGGGGTTTGAAACCAGCACAGGGGAGGGTCGGGACCATCAGGGAGATTTGGGGCTTTCAGAAGGTTAAATCCCAACAAACAGCATCCAGCCTGCGGCAGCTGTAAAACACCAACATTTCCTTTATTTCCACAACAACAACAAAAAAGAAAGCTAGATGAAGATTTTGGAGAAACTACGCTTAAAAATAGCTTGTGTGTTTGCCTGCTTCGTGGGTGGGGAGACGCCACTTTCGGGGGGCTGTGCCCCTGAGTAGTACTCACTTGAAGAAGTCCTCCTTGCAGTAGACACTGCCGGCCCGGGAGAAGCAGCGGTCGGCCAGCTGCATCTGGCAGTCGGCGCACTTGAGGCAGGAGCTGTGCCAGTGCCGGTCCAGGACCTTGAGGATGAACTTGTCCAGGATGTGCTGGTTGCAGCCGGCGCACTGGGGGATCTCTGGGCAGGGGGGAGAGAGATGGAGACAAGAGCAGCGTCAGCCACCGCAGCCCCCTCGCCCCTGTGGTGCTCCCACCCGGCCAGCACGGCTGGCAAAGACCCACGTTGGCACGTGCTGGTGCTTTGCAGCGTGAGGAGCTGCTACCCCTCGCCTCACTGGTGTCCCGGCACATCTTCCTTTGCAGACCTTCGCCAAAACCCTCCAGATGATAGCAAAGCCCGCAGCCCCGGCAGCTCCTCCATGCACAAACACCCACAGATGTGATGCTTTTCCCTTCTGCACCCCATTTTTCAGGCCATGTCCTGCTCCCTGCCACGTGTTTCCCTGCTTGCCTCTCGATCCCTCTGGGATGGCAACCCGAAAGCCCCAACCAGGGACATGGCTTGTTGCTCCCCGTGGCCACCCCCAAGGGCCAGGCTGCCGGGGTGACCCAGGGGTTCACCCAGGGGGTCCCAGCTGTGACCCAGGGGTGCAGGACACCAACCACCTCCACCCCACTTGCAGAGGCTTTTTCAACATGGGCAAATGTCTCTTCCCTTCTGCTCCCGCTGCATCCCAAGGACCACGAGTCACCTGTGCCGGCCACGCTGGCCCCACCAGCAGCTGCCCAGTGCCCCTCTCCCTGCAGTGCCAGGGCACTGGCCAACTATGCATCCCCCACAGTCCAATACCCCTTTGGACCCCGGTTTTCCGGGGGCAGTGGGTTTCTGCCGGCTTTCTCCCATGCAGCCGGGGTGTTACAAACCCCTGTTGCTGGGAATGGCTGGAAAATGTGGGCTGAAGCAAGGTCACGCTGGAGCACAGCGGCAGTAACCAGGGATAGCAGGTCCAGCCCCAGGCAGTCCCCCCTACAGCACCCATGCTGTGGGAAGGTGCTTGGAGAAGGAGGGCTTTTCCTAAGGCAAGATGTATACCTGGCCATCCAGACTCCTATACAATGTCTGCCTATAGGTGGACAGCTTCTATAGATGTGGAGAGCTGGATATTTATCTCCCTTTCTATCTGTCCATAGTTCAGAATAAATGGGAGGTGCTGTAAATGTCTGCAGGAGAAGATTGCCCGGTAAAAGCCAGGCACATCATGCTGACACGCACGCATGAAAGAAGATTGATTTTAGGGGAACAAAAAAAAAAACCAAACAAACAAACAACAAAAAACCATGCCATAAGAGCAGGAGAGATGTTTATGCATAAGGGCTGCCTCCCTCTCCTGCAGCTGACAGTAAATCGCGGGGGGAGGAGGATTATTTTTTTTTACACCACTGCTACAAGTGCTGGGGAGGCTTAGGAGGAACTCTGTTGTCCCCAGCCGAAGTGGCCGAGCTGGGTGGCTCCTTTTGTGACCCGCGGTAAAATAAGCCCCCGTGCCCAGCGGCTCGGCACAGCCGGGCTGCAAGGGACAAGGGACGGAGAAGGCGGGAGGAACCTGCCCCTGCGTTCCCCTGCCCGGGCCGGGGGTGTGCCTGGGGGGCCTGGAGATGGGGGGAGAGGGGGACCTCCTGTACCCTGGCCTGGGTGCTACCAGGAGGGGAAAAAAGGAAAAAGGGGGGAAAAAAATAGGAAAAAGGGGAAAAAAA